>JAWNNJ010002423.1:0-302886 GCA_035045125.1 Hypselothyrea guttata
AATGCTATTTGGACAAATGCTACGAAGACTCGCTGCAAAACATTCGGGACATCTACAATGCTTTTTAATTCCAATCAATTGATTTAAATAATATAAAAATGTATGCATATTTTGCATATTTTTTGCATATTTCTTGCATATTTTTTGCATATTTTGCATATTTTTGGCATATTTTTTGCATATATTTTGCATATTTTTTGCATATTTTTTGCATATTTTTTATATGCAAATTCCGAGGTCTAATCATTAGGCATTAGCAGATTAATGCTGCTCGGCTATTAGACTGTCTGATTGATCCTAAGCCATCAATAAGCACAATAGACGCATTTCACTTCAGAAAATAGAAAAATCAGACCAATAACCCTGAGCCATGCAACCTGAATGGTCAGTTCGGATGGCAGTCTGGGAGGCCTTTCTTGGCATTTCGCATATATGCAAATTGAGACAAGCAACTGGATTTGTGTTTTTGGGGGTTTTGGGTGCGGTGCCGTCTGCCAAAACCAACAGAAAGTAAAAAGCAATGAGGAGAAAAGAGAGATATGGTAGACATAAGTGGAGATCTGGGTTGTGGGTGGCGCTTGGGAGGCTGTAACGTCTCGTCTCATGGAAAAAGCCAGTGAAGTGTTGAGCTTTAGACATAATTCATCAGCTGAATGATTTGATTTATATGGTTAGGCACGGCATGTGGCGAGTCATTGCTGAGGCTTGTTGCTTTGTTGTTGTTTTCGCTGCTATTTTCATTATTGTTATTATTATTATTATTAAGTTGGGCCTGTGTGCGTATGTGTGCTACCATTTGCGGACCATTTGCTCATGAAAATGGAAAGTATTATTTGCGCAAAAGAAATTTCGCGGTCGCGTATGATGTTTAACATGCATGCCTTAACATGAAAACATAAAGATTACAGCCAGCCTCTCAGCAGGGGGCGGGAGGCGGGGGCGTGGCAGTTGTGCCTGTGCCTGTTTTGTCAGGTGTTAACAACCTCCGCAGCGAAAGAGACACTCGCAATATGCTGCTGCAGCTGAAATTTTTTTTGGGCAGTTACCTAAAACATGAAACACATCACAACGTACTCAATTTGCAATAAACAAATTTCAAAATATATATAAAATTTGAAAAATGTTTTGAGTAAGCCGAAGAATTATAATTTTACCTTCTTGTCACAAACTGTGCAAAATACATACAAGCCGAGTCTTGATCAACGTGGTAGATCATGGCCCGAAAGGTAGTATCTATGCAATTAGCTGCCACGCCAAATAGCCATCTCTACGTCTTTTTTTCGGCATGGAAAGTGTCTTGGCGTAGAAATTGAGATCGCTTTTGTCACTTGTTTTGTGAGCATTATTGAAGACTTAACCCCATTAGCGTAAATTGGCGCACTTGCCAATCAGCGATCACAACAACAGGTTGCCACAGATACAGCCGTGGAGATACCTAGCTGCACGGAGGCAAGGGCAAGACACAATATAATCCAACAAAAGCAACAAAATAAATACGAAACACAAAACATAAAACACAAAAGAAACACACTTTCTTAGGCATGCCAAAGAACAGCATCGGCGCGAGGCGAGAAACTTTTACCCAGACCCAAAACACTACGAAAGCCGAAACTTACAGCGCGAAGCCAAAGCCGAGAGCAAAGAGAGAGCTCAAAGAAAGAGAGCAATAAAGAGACAGAGAGAGAGAGAGAGAGTTTGGGAGAGTGTTGTACAGCATCTCTGGAATTTTTAGTACCAGAGTTTTTAGTACAGCGTAAGCGCAAAAAAGAAAAACCAGTTTCACCTGAGCAGTACGAAATAAGTTGGCGCCAGTCGAGACTGCTCGACAAAAGCATATGCCTATGCAGATCAGAGGATATTTATGGTTAAAGAACAGATGTTTGGAATATTTGCTACAAAAATGATCATTTTTGTTTGTTTGTTTAGAAAGATTGATACGCTAAAATTATTATCATTGACATTTAGATGAAATTTAAACTTAATACCTAACTTAAATTTTAAGCTTAGCTTCTTTATGGCCTTCAGCTTCAAAATAAAATAGGCCCATTTGCTGCAGGGATTGGGGAAAACCCAGATAAACCCAATCAGACCTGAGTTATTGGTTAAATAGTGATAAAGGATTAGTCTATGATGTTAATTAGGTTGTATTAGATGATTTAAAATAGAATATTTAATAGCGGAAATGTTAGATTCTGAATCAAATACTTGATAGAAACGTTTATAGTCAGTAGAGAGTATTTGAAAAGTTTCATGCAGGGAATAGTTAGTACTACAAAATTTTAAAGTCAGTGAAGGGATAGACCCTTTTAGTGGATGGTGGTGCCGGCACATGGCAGAAAATCGCGAGCAGGCAGCAGCCGGAGCTAGCCAAACTTAAGCATGGCCAGCCGCAGTTGCTGCGCGACGCTCAAGTGGAGCACAAGACCGGATCGGAACGAACACGCGAACCTAAGTCGCAGTCGCAGTCGCAGTCGCAGTCGCCGTCGCAGTCGCAGTCGTGAGCCGCAGTCGCAAGAAAAGCCAGAGCCAAGGCAGAAGCTGAAGCCGAGGCGCAGTTACCGAAACGCAAACCGGGACGCCGCTGCGCATGCGCAGTCAATACACTTGTAGTTGTAGTGGCAGTTGTTGTACTTGTTGTAGTTGTAGTTATTGTACTTGTTGCAGCGTCAGTGCGCAGCTTAATTATTACCACAGCTCCAGCGCCAGCTCCAGCTCCAGCTCTAGCGCTAGCTCTGCTCTCCCAGCTGCAGCTTGATTCCCGTTTCCCCGAGTTGGCCAAGAGCAACAACAGCGGCAGCAAAGTTTACTTGTTTGTCTGCATTTTTCCAGCACCTCTGTGAGTGTGTGCGTGATTGTCTGTGTGTGCGTGTGCATACATACAGCTGGGCTTTTCCATGGGAAAATATTCTTAGCTGTTTTGCGCTTTCTTTTTGTGTATAACAAAAACAAACAAACATAAACAAATTGGCAAGAGACAAAAAAAAGCCAAGCGGAGAAAAGCGGACATAAAAACAAAAGCAAAAGCAAACAACAACAACGAATTTCCCAAGCAACAACAACCACAACAACCACATTCTGTGCAATTTCACAAAAGCGTTTTAAAAAGTAAGCCAAAAATATAAATCAGCTACAAAAAACTGGTTGCCAAAACCAACAACAAACAACAAAAAAGCAAAATTTGTTTCAAGCCGCAGCTTTGTGATTAACATATTTCCCATCGAATAAAAAATACAGTAAAAAATACAACTCAATGTTTTTTAATCGCCGTATGTGTGTGAGAATGTGTGTGTAATTTGTGTGTGTGTGTGTGTGTAAAACAAGAAGTGGACGCAGTCGCAGCTTGAGGCGAGACCTTGAAGCTGTCGCTATGCATTGCGAGTCGCGTCTTGGACCAGATTTTCGACTCGATTCGTATCAAAATCATAAAACTGTATGCATTTCAATCAACAGAGAGGGAGAAAGAGAGAGAGAGAAAGAGAGACAACGAGCGGGATAAGTGGAAATGGGCACAACCTGTCAGATTTTGAAATGCAACCTGCGATGTCGCTTTATGGGCCATATTAATTTACATATAATCAGACATACAGACAATACATTCATGCATAGATGTTTTCAAAAACGAGCAAAACACTGCAGTCGTACGTAACCGACAGTAGAAGACCCTGAATTTTGTTTTTCAACCATACACACAATTCGAATACACTAAGAGCTCGTTTACTCTAACTATAAGTGCATATCTTCGGTGTTTCCTATCAACCGATGAGAAATGTTATAAGATTTGAACGTGAAAAATTATAAGCCCATAGCTTTCAAATTTATCACAAATCTAGAACTATCTTAGAGATTTAGGTGTTAATATGGACAGACAGACGGACATGGCTATATCTACCACGCCTCCCTTTGGGCGTTACAAACATTCACATATTTGCACAACTTAATAGACCTTTTTGTGATTTTTTTAAAGTACAGGTCTAGCAAATACAGATGTGCCTTTGCAGGCATGATGCCTAAAGCAAACATTACGAAAACACATCATATTGACCAAAAACCGTTTTGCATATCTATAGACCGTAGAGCAAATAGTAGTCAAATACACATACATACATACATATATGTATATTTATATGTATGTAGGTATGTGTACTTTGCAGCTTTTGGTGTCGTTGCGCCAGCCTGAACAGTCCATTCAATCCAACGGTACTGCAAACGCCTCGAGAGAAGAAATAATCAAGAATATGAATAGTCATACTACACACACTCACAACACAAACATTCAGCACGTTGTTTGTATATATGTGTGAATGTTTGTATGTATCTATGTATGCATGTATCATACAAATGGCATGCGCAATGCGCTCTAGTAACCGCTACGATTGCTCTATAAACAAAATTCTATAAATCAGCGCGATTATGCTCACACTTGACTGTGGGAAACTTTGCGCGTTGTTTTTGTTCTTTTTTTTCATTTTCTAAAATTGCCAGTACTCCAAGCCATATTGTCAACACTAATACATTAGCAACTAGGCTTAAATGAAGTTAATAGATTAAAGAAAAACAGCCTCAAGGCCTCGGTTGCTTTGGCTTATACTATTCTAATCTAGAATTTAATTCTTTTATACAATCAAATAAATAAATTGTGAGCAGGAAGGTTACAGAGTTATATATTCAAATAAATAAATTAACTTTATCTAACTAAATTCCTTTCAATGTTCTGCCCAAACTACTTTTATTAGAAACTAACTTTAATAAGGTCAAGTAAACTTATTGTTAAGAGAGCGATAACATTATTTATATCACACGCCGATTTTCTCTAGATATCCTCTAGTTAAAAACCAGCATTCATAAAGATTGAACCGTTGAGTTTAAAATGAACGCACCAAAAAATGAGCAATAGATGGAGACGGTAAAAACTTGGGGAAAACAGCTAGTCTTAGAAATAGTCAAAATGAAGATCTCTTGATGAATGCAGTTAAGCGGCGGCTGGGCTCGGACAGGACTGGCGTTCTGGTTAAGGCATTCGCCTCACTAACCACAGGTTCATGGTTCGAACCCGACTAACGACTTACTCACATATACAGACAAGTTTGACATTTTTCATTTCTAAGGTCACTGATGAGAATGGTTGGCAACCGTTCGAAATAGTACTATCTGACCAAGCCAAATTTTTCCATTAAAAATCTCCCATTGCTAGACGTCGAGCCCGAATTTCTCACATTCATTTCTTTAAATATTTAAATTATTTCTCTTAGAAAATGTAGCTGAATTAAAAGCGGAAAATTGATGTATGGAAATCTATATACATAAATAAAAGTCTTTGTCCTAACTGACTGACTGACGGGCTTTTAGCCCAAACCGTGGCACCTGAAAGGCTGCACAAAATCTCATAAATTAAGTCATGTATTTAAGGTGTGTAAGCGGAAATAGGTTATAATGACAACTCTATAATATTTGGATAAAAATTATGACATCGATTTGACTTTGACATTTTAAGGAATCTATATTTGTAATATGCTATTATCTTTAACAGAAAATCGAATACTCACAAGATAAAATATTCAACAAATATTGCTATTTATTTACATAAAAATCAATTCACTTTTATAACTCAATTTTAATAATTTCCGTAGTTCACAAATACCCGTATGCTGATTCATCAAATTCAACTTTGAACTAACTTGCTTAAAACAGTTTTGTTAAACTTCATACATAAAATTTCATATCCAATCAACCTGTGTTTTATGGTTTAAACTCCGAACGGAGCTTAAGAAGTTTCGCAATAACAGCATAAAGCTTTTTATGTACAACTTAAACGCTTCTGATGCTGTCTAAAGTTGCATTACAAAAAAAATTGGTTGACTCAAAGGTTATAGCCGCAAAAATCGTTGCAAACTATAAATACTTTTGCAATACATCAATAAACTTAAAAATTGTGTTGTAATCAAAAAAAAAACCTTTACATACTTTATCTTCACCTTATCTTCTTTACAAAGAATTTCTTATGTTTCCGGAATCTTGTCATATGCCATATTCAGTCAAAAGCTCTAGGTGTAGGTAGAAATAAATACATTTACTTTCTGTTTGCTTGGTTGATTATAACAATCTACAGATTTGAGATCTTATAGCAAACAGAAAACAAAAACAACTCAGTGTAGTAAAGACAAATATGTGGTTTTCGACAAAAAGTCAGCCATGGTATGCAAATTAAATGTTCTAACAGCAAACGACAGATAAAAGAGGAAATGACCAAATCAAGCGTGGCAGCTGCGACAAGAATAAGAATAAGTGAGAATGCGGGAGATCGAAAAGGCATACAAAGTATATGGTAGAAACTTGAAATAAACCTATGTACGAATATATAATTAGCGCGGCATTTGAAACAAGTTTTTAAACACACTACACTCAAAGAGCTTTACACATGAATTTGCCTAAGTAGTAAATTGCAAATACTAAATGTAAAATCAATCATTAAATTGCAGTGAAAATGGAAACGTGGAAAATGCTGCGTCAACGTCAACATCAACATCACCATCACCATCAACTGTGGCTATTGATACTACTCTCTGTGTGCTACTTGGTGCAACAAAGCGAGGCATGGCGGCCATGTCCGGAGCTGAGCACCGCCTTACGTTTGCCATGCAGGTGAGTGTCGGCACCTCCACCGGACGGTTGCAAAGACAAACGAATAGTAGACAAACAATTAGCTGGACAGACAACAGCACATTTCCGCCTATCGATGGATGTGTGTGTGTGTAATTTTAATATTTGCAAATTAGTTGCAATTTGTAAAGTGGTTTCTGTGTGTTTCACTCGCGTCAATTACAGATGCAATGTGGTGCCGTTTGCGGCAACCGGACAACTCGGTGCTGTGGCCATGGACTGTGATCACGTTGTCTTCCATGGCGATGCACCCCAATTGCCATACGGTGCGCCCATCGTGGCGTATACGCAACGTAACAGTGGTCAACAAACGTTGCCAGCACAGGTAAGGTCAAAAGGGGTATTTCATTTTACACCTAGATTATTATTATTATTTTATTATTATTATTACTATTTTATTATACACATATAAATTATTTGCTCCTTTAAAATATTTCAAATTAAATCTATAAGGAATTTCAACCTAAATAATACTTTTAAAATTTATATAGTCAAAATAACTATTTATGTTCTATAAAAATATTTTAAATTATATTATTCTTCTATATCTCCCGACCTGAAATTCAACCTTCTCCCATAGACCTTTGGCCAGTTGAAACTGCCCATTGAGGAGCTGGATATGTCCAACAATCTTATCCGACGCATACCAGAAAAAGCCTTCGATGGTCTTAAGGATTCGCTAAACGAGCTGCGTCTAGCCAACAATCTGCTGGGAGATAATCTGAATCCCATATTCTCTACAGCTGAATTGCATGCGCTAAAGAATCTACGTCTCTTGGATTTATCGGGCAACAAGATCAAGCTAATTGAGGAAGGTGTGCTCAAAGGCTGCATGGATCTAAAAGAGCTCTATATAGATCGCAATAGTCTCACAGCCGTGCCCATTAACTCTCTCAATGGACCCAGTGCCCTAAGGCATTTGTCGCTACGACAGAATCATATAGGTAACAGCTTGTGCTAAAATGTATCCTTAGTTTTGTCTATAACTCTTTGTTTTATGTTATTTTAAGCCTCTCTGCAACGTGACTCCTTCATCACCCAGGCACAGCTGGAGATTATTGACCTGCGCTATAATATGCTGCGCAGCATTGATAGTCTAACCTTTCGCGGTCTGCGCAAGATACGGGAAATCAAATTGTCCGGAAATCGCATTGCCAATCTGAACAGCGATGTCTTTGAAAAATTGCCAACGCTGCAGAAACTGGATCTGTCCGAGAACTTCTTCAGTCAGTTTCCCACGGTGGCTCTAGCTGCCATTACTGGACTCAAGGCGCTTAATCTCAGCTCCAATATGTTGCAGGTAGGTTGATTTGCTAATAGATTATACACTTAAAGAAAACTAAAAATTTTTTTTTTAATTAGATATTAAATTATTATAAATATCCGAAATTTAAGTAGTAAATGTTATGTAGGAGTATTTAAAACATATTTCTTATATATACTATATTCAGAAATTCAATTTTTAAATTTCATTTCATTTAATTATTCTGGCTATATTTCAAATATAGTATATACTAAACTATGGGGGATTAATTAAAGTGAAACTCTCGCTGGCCCAACTCTCGCTAGACAAACTGCCGCTCTATGGCTCAACTCACTTTGACCTAACTTTCGTTGGCCCAACTCTCTCTCTACTTTGAAAATTCGCTTGATTTGTCTCAACCTTCTCTTTTACAGCAATTGGACTACACGCAAATGCAGGTGGTGAGGTCGTTGGAGAGTCTGGATCTGAGTCGCAACAGCATCACCAGCATACCACCTGGCACCTTCCGGGAGCAGCACGCACTGAAGCACCTGGACCTCAGTCTCAACTCGCTGCGCACTGTGCGTATACTTGATGCTTGAAAGTAGCCTGAAATACTCATCAAATATTTTCATTTTCAGATCGAAGATGATGCGCTCGAGGGTCTGGACAACCTGCAAACGCTCATCATCAAGGATAACAACATTTTGCTTATACCTGGCAGCGCTCTGGGTCGCCTCTCGCAGTTGACCTCGCTGCAAATGGACTTCAACCGTGTGGCGGCTTTATCTGCGGAGATTCTGGGTTCGCTGCAGGCTAGTGATATAACCACGTTATCGCTGTCCCGCAATGTGATACGCGAACTGCCTGCGGGCAGCTTCCAGATGTTTAGCAATCTGCATACTTTGGATCTGGCTGGGAATTCGCTGGCCCTGGTTAATGCGGATACATTTGCGGGCTTGGAGGGCACGCTGATGCAGCTGAAGCTGTCGCAGAATAAGCTGACGGGCTTGGGTGGCTCTCCTTGGGTGCTGCCAGAGCTGCGAAGCCTGGATCTGAGCAGCAACAATCTGGGCGAGATTTCATCGAATATCTTCATGGATCTGGAGAATTTGCAATCGCTCAACTTGAGCGGCAATCATCTGGCGCCGCTGACGCCGGCGCTGTTCAAGCCTTTGACGCGACTGCAGATCATCGATCTGAGCCACTGCAGCATTCGGCAGCTGAGTGGAGATCTGTTGGAGGGACTGCAGGATCTGAAGCATATACACTTGAGCGGCAATCAGCTGCAGGAGCTGCAGGATGGCAGCTTCTTGAATCTGTGGAACATCAGCTCCATCGATTTGTCCAACAATCGCATCAGCTCCATACGTGCCGGCGCCTTTGTCAATGTGATGCAGCTCAAGCGTCTGGATCTGCATGGCAATCTGCTGTCCGCCTTCAAGGGAGAGTTCTTCAACACCGGCACTGGCATCGAAGAGCTGGACATCTCGCACAATCAGCTGAGCTATCTGTTTCCCTCCTCGTTCCGCATACACCCGCGCTTGCGGGAGATTCGTGCTGCACACAACAAGTTCTCCTTCTTCCCAGCGGAACTCATTGCTTCATTGCAGTACCTGGAGCACATCGATCTGTCCCACAATCTGCTCAAGACTGTCGAGGAGCTGGACTTTGCCCGCCTGCCACGCCTGCAGGTGATACTCTTGGGCCACAATCAACTGGACATGGTCAGCGAAATGGCCTTCCACAACTCCACGCAGCTGCAGAGCTTGGATCTGTCCTACAATAATCTGGACAGGATTGGCGAACGCACATTCGAGGGTCTGGTGCGACTGGAGCAGCTGAATCTCGAGGGCAATCGCCTGTCGGAGCTCTCGGACGGCGTCTTTGAGCACTCCAAGCTGCACTTGCTGGAGAACATCAAGCTGGGCAGGAATCACTTTGAGTTTGCGCCTCTCAACTCGCTGCAACGTCGCCACTTCTTCGTCTCCTCCGTGGATCTGAGTCACAATCGCATCAGGGAACTGCCCCGCGACGATGGCATCATGATGAACATCAAGAGCATTGATCTGTCCTACAATCCGCTCAGTGCACAGGCCGTGCACAATGTGCTCAACGAGCCCAAGACCGTCAGGGAGGTGAATCTGGCGGGCACGGGTATTGAGGAACTGGAGCTGCTGGAGACGCCTTTTCTGCAGTATCTGAATCTGTCGCACAACAAGCTGAAGAACATCAAGGCAGAGGTCTTTCAGCGCGTCACGCTGCTGGAGAAGCTGGACATATCCAGCAATGAGCTGATGTCTTTGCAGGATCTCTCGATGGCCTGGCCGCAGCTGCAGGTGCTGCAGGAGCTGGACGTGTCCAACAACAGCTTCGAGCTCATCTCGCAGTCCAACTTCGCGCAGTTGGAGATGCTGAAGACGCTCCGTTTGAATCATCTGCCGCTCTGCAGTCGCATCGAGAAGAATGCCTTCAAGCCGTTGTCCAATCTGGCCACTCTGGAGGCATACGATCTGCCGCTGCTGGGTTATCTGGACATGCCGGGCATTATGGAGCTGCTGCCGGGCCTCGAGTCGCTGGACATTGAGGTCAAGGATGCGACAATTGGCAGCGAACAAATACAGCCGCTGAAGCATCCGCGTCTCAGCTCCCTGGGCATACGTGGCGAGCGCTTGAAATCCATATCCTCCGGCACACTCGCCGGACTAAAGAGCAGCGAGCTGACCATTAAGCTGCAGAACACTTCGCTGAGCGCCTTGCCACCAGCGCTGCTGTTCCCAGTGCCACGCTCCTCGCAGCTCACGCTGAACGTGGAGGGCTCCAAGATCAGCTCGCTGGTGCCGCAGTTTCTGAACGCGCTGGAGGATCGGCGTGCCAGTTTGCGGCTGCAGGGGCTGGAGAGTAATCCGATTAACTGCAATTGCGATGCACGTGCTCTGCGCCGCTGGCTGCCCAGCTCGGGCATGCCGGAGCTGATCTGCCAGGAGCCGCCCTACATGGCCGGACGCAAGCTGATCGAGGTGGGTGACGATGAGCTGACCTGCGATGCGCGTCGCCAGACCTCCACCACGCCACGCCCACCCACCACATCGCAGCTGTACAAGAGCTCCAGTCAGCTGATAACACGCAGCAGCAGCAGCGCCACCACCGAGGAGCCACTGATCATCTGGAGCATGGAGCCCACACAGCCCACCATTGTGAAGATCAAGACAAAGGCGCCGCTGATGAAGGCGCAATCGCCCATCATCAGCAACGACGACACGCTCATCATTGGCATTGTGGGCGGGGTGGTTGCCTTCATAGCCATCCTGATCATCATCATCTGCATCATCCGGCTGCGCATGAGCAATGCCGAGTACCAGCAGAATGCCGCCATGATGGGCATACCCTCGATGCAGCTGGGCGCCCACAATGCCGCCTACAGTTACAAGAATGGCGTCGGCGGTGCACCCACCGCAGCGCTCTACGCCGTGCCCCCCTATCAGGCCAACTATGCCACGTTGCCGCACAAGACCGCCTCCATACACCAGTCCACGCAGAATCTCTCGCAGCGCCAGCAGCAGCAGGTGGCTCAGCAGGCGGCGGCTGCGCAGCAAGCAGCGGCCGTGGCAGCGTACTCGACCATGTCCCGGATGTCGTACTTCAGCGGGGCAGGGGCGGCGGCGGGGGGCGGAGACGGGGCCGAGAGCCTGACGCAGCAGCATCAGCCCTACATTATCTACTCGGATGATAAGGCGTATAGATAGATAGATAGATAGATACTTGGCTTGCAACTAGGCAAATCTCTCTCTTCATGCTCATCTGCTAATCTTCATCTGCTCTCAGTCAATCAATCAGTCAGTCAGTCAAGCTATCAATCAACGCAGGTTCTACGCAATTTTATCATTACGATTATCAGCTTATGTTGTATATAGACCTAGTACACTCTAACTGTATCTGTATCTTAACGTAGTTAAGTCGATAAAAGGCGCTCAATGCGACATCGAAATAAACATATTTTAGTCTAATCACTTATGTAGCGTATGTATTTTTATTTTATTTATATTTGTACATTGAGATATGAAACGTGTTTTGATCCTGATTGTAAAACTATACTCGTAAATGTCTATATATTAGCTTATATACATGTTTAAGGTATAAATGTGCACATCAAGATAAGCTGCTCACAGTCTTTGGGTTGATTCTTGTTACAATTTCACTAAACGAAAACAGTTCACAACAAGAGCTAAATCTTCAACAATTCCATTCAACAAATTAACTAAATTCCATGCTATGGCAACACAGTTTGTGACCAACTTGAGATACCCATCAGTCCAATTGCGAACGTCTTTCGCAGTCTATGTCATCTGGTCGTACGATGTCTGCATGATGTAATGACGACGTCGATAGTAGACCATTAGGCCATAGCTGATGCAGAGCAGCGCAGCTATGATGCATATCAAAATACCTGCAAGCACAATAGATTTGTCATTAATAACGTATTAAGCGGCCAGCAACGGATATGCAAAACAGATGTGTGAAAAGCAGACACAAAACAAACATAATTGATATGTAAATATTGCATTTGATGGCAATTCATTTCGACAGCAAATAAAAAACTAGCGGTCAATAAATGACTTTTCTGCAGTTCTGCTCGTTTGCTTTTGAAAAATTATGGCTAAGAGTTGAAATGTTTGTAAATTGTATTTTCATCTGCGAAATTTAATTTGTGGTTTCACATGCAGTCAATGTTTCTCTATTTTAAAGAAGATGAAAATTGAACTCGTATTTCATAGCATATTTTCAAACCGTTTTTTAAATGAACATAAAGTGGAAATATTTCACAATTTTTTGTGATTTATTAATTCTTATTTTTCGCATTTCTCCGATTTTTTTAATTGCAAACTTTGCAAGAAATAGACACAAATGCAAGAGAAGAGAATATTCGACAGGCTTTCTTTTGCAAGTTTGGAAGGAAGGTAAAAATCAAGGAGCCTAGAGATTAAAGTTGGACGTTGTTTAATTTCTTTTACAAAATAAATCGTTGCAGATTAATTTTGGAAATCATTGCAAAAATAATGAATCTTACACGATTAAATTATGCATTTGATTTTATAAATAATATTAATATTATATTACTTAAAATAAGTGTGACAACACAATATTTTGTGTTAATTGGTCACAGGCCGAAGCGAAATAATTGACATTTTAGCTAAATAAATCTACGCAAGTCTAAATAAAGACCGTATGAAGTTTAAAATAAGTTTTCGTCAATGTGTCTTATTATCTTATACAAACAAAGAGTTGACATTTGTTGTTGGTTCAATACACACGAAGCAGAACAGAAAATTGGAAATCAAACACCCGACGTATCAATGAAAACTTGGAATTTTGTAGCATAAGCACAAAATGTAATTTAAATCCATAAGCATTGAGCATACAATAGCTATAAAATATTGTCGGGTTTGTAATTAATTTACTTATAAACAAAAATGTCTTTGTTTTGTCTTTTGGCATTAGCAGAAAAAATATCAGAAAAACTACAAAACTACAAGTGCGAATAAAGTGAGATAATTTCGGAATTCCGCTTTGGAACCCGGTTCGCAGCACTGATAACTGCGCTTAAAACTAAATGATAGTCAAGACGGGTGGCCAGCTGAAACAAACACGTACAAACAAACACACAAGGCAAAAACAAGCTGTAATCAGCATAGACAAACAGATTAGCAGATAACTACTGACGTGAAGACTACAGTTCAGCGATAAGCGCAGCGAATTCAAAGGGACAGGCACAAACAACAAATAGTTACATGTTTATTTATTACAATTCATTTGTTTGGTGTTAACTTGCCTGTGGCCTGGCCCAGATTGGCCTCCTCGTAGGTCATGGTCAGCGTGGACCGCTGACACTCCTCCTTCCAGTTCTTGGGCAGCACATCCTCGTACAGCGCCTTGAGCTTGGGCAGCGGACACGACGGACCACAGCCGGGTATGTGCATGGGCAGGGGATCGGCTGTGGTGTTCTTATAGAATACGGACACCAATGGCGTGTTGGCGTCGTCCACGCGCAGTTCCAGCATAATGCACGCCGTATACGGCGGACTGTGCAGCTGCAGGGAGCGGGGCAAATGACAAAATACCGGGAATTTACGCTACTGTATTATCTTATCTATGGTCTAGCATACGCACCTCGAACAGCTTGAGCGCATTGAGCAGATTGGCGACGGTTGTGTCATGCGCACTATAGATAAACACCGAGCGATCTGGGCTCAACTGATTCTGGTGCTTCACCTCAAAGCGTGAGAGTATATCATTAAGCAGTGGCCCAACCTTGAGGCGGGCCAGCTGGCGAGTGTATGTGTCGAGGGAAAAGGCCAAATTGGTGACATAGGTCAAGTCGGGTTGGCCGTAAACCTTTTTCGTCCACTCCGGCAGCGTCTTGTTGTACAATTGCTCAATAAACAGCGTATTGTTTAAGTACTGCGCCTCCATCAGGGTCTGCACAGGTCGCCCGCATTGCTGGCTCAGGTAATCCAAGAGATCTTTGTAGCGTTTCATCAGTTTTTGCATTTCTGCGGAGTTTTTAAACTCCGTTAGGTAATAGTCGTAGGCGGGACAGGCAGCCTTAGCAGCGAGCACCTAAAACAAGCATATACTATAGCATACATAGTGCTATATAGAGCGGATCTTACGGGATCTGCCTGCTGCGGAATGGTGTGCACGGGAATTGGCTGCCATTTGATGTTCGCATTCCAGACATCGTCGCCAACGGGCTCGTAGAGGCCAGCCAGATTGGACTGGGCGCTCATCAGCGTGCGATCCACATCCGTGGACTGCACATAGATCTGCTCGTTGTTGTATCTGGCGCTCAGCAAGGAGCTATAACGCTTTCTCAGCCACTTGCCCAGCTCGTAGTGCTGCTGCTTGCCAAGCTGTAAATATTATTGCAAATTTAATATTGTCATAATCTGGCCAGCATTGTGCTACTTACATTGGTTAGCTGACCCCAGGCTGCGGGCCAGTATTTGCGATTGTTCCAGGGATCCGTGGGATACGGGTCCACGGGCATGCGGTCCCCGTGCCGAAAGATCTGCGGAAGATTCGCCATATGGCAGCATGATATGGCATAAATATGAGGGTGAGACTTACGACATGCGCGAACTTCAGCTCGCCTGGCAACGTGGCTTGGGCGCCTGGCGTCTCGGCCTCAATGACAAACGCATTGGCCAACTGCGATGCCAATTCCAAACACGTTATGCTAAGCGTGCAGAGAAGAAAGATGCTTGCCTTGGCACTTTTGGCTCTGGCAATCATTTTGTGCTGCGGGGGCGTAGCTAAACGCATAACGCTCGTCATCGTAATTAAATAATTTGTTTGTTTGTTTGTTACACACCAAACGCGGTTGCCGTCAGCAAAACAATGCTGCTCTTATCGTGCGCTGCCTTTCTTTTTATACATTGAACTTAACGCAAATTTAAGCCAAATTGCCACTGCGTCTATCGATAGGCGTTTGTTTGTTTGTCGCGTTTCGATAGCGTTCGATAGCAAATAGGGTGACCAAATTGCGGCAATGCATGCGGTATTTTTTTGCAGCTTTCGGATTTAAAAATAAAAACGCCAAGCATTGAGTTTTAAACAAAAAATCGTTTAATTTAATTACTTAGTATTTATATTGTTTGTTTTTTAAGTTGTATCTCCATTGCTACTTTAGATCTCTATTTGCACATAATTAAACATTGAATTCTAAATTACAATTAACATATACACAGAAAATGGGACTTTTGGACTTGTAGCTAATTTCAACGAGCAATGGTTTGTCATTCGGATGAAGTGGTTCGTCATTTGGATGAGTGGTTCATCGTTGAGATGATATTTCTACTAGCACTGTCATCCAAATGACAAACCAGTTCACTCAAATAACCAACCAGTTCATGCTTGTGAAAACGCCAAATGAGCGTCATTCAAAATGATTTAAAATGAGCTCACATTCTGCGCTCGTAGAAATCGGCTATTAAAAGTATTGCGATGCACATAGATTACAGGAAAAACGGTTTTAAACTTTGTTTGCACAAGTGCGCTAAAATTGTCGCTGAGGATAAATAAAATTCGGCTATTTGGTAACTGGCAATCCGAAGCGATTTGCTTCGCCATAAACTAGACCTAGAATCTTCGATTTCCGCCCCTATTCGATGCATTAAATCTGCAATAAATAGAATAATATAATCAACAATTTTTTTTATTATATATGCTATGCATTTACCTATTCCGACTGCTGTCCAGAGGGGGAAACTCCGACTGATATGCTGCATTCTGCTGTTGGTAATGCCCGTTGGGAGCTGCGTGTCGGTTGAAATTCCCGCCTTGGCTTTGTGATCTATTACTGCTCGGACTGTTGCCCATCGCACTACGCCGCTGGTTGCCACTGAAGCCTCCACGTCCACCGAATGCGCCACGATTCGCATTGAAGTTACCACGATTACCCGGCGAATTGCCGCTGCAAAGATAAATCCATGGATCAAACGAATGCCGGAATGCAGGAAATTCCGGAGTTTACCTGTTGCGATTCCGTTGAAACATATTATTATCGCTGTTCCCACTGGGGGACATGGGGCTGCTGCCAAAGGGTCCTTGCTGCTGATGCTCCACAGCGGGCAGCGCGAATCCCCGACGATCCTGTCCTATATGGTTCGATCCGCCTCCATTGCCGCTGCCATGGTAATCCCCATGACCCATATTTGCACTGAACTTGTGCTTGAAGCCATCCGAGTTTTGGCTCTGCTGCGGCGTGCCCTTGCTGTACGGCGCATTGCGCTGTTGTCTGTAGTTGCCCTCATGCCGCATGGGCCCGAATTGATTGCTGCTTGAAATGGACGACCGGCCGGTACCGCCGCCTGAGCCTGTGCCCGGAGTTCTTTGGAAATTGTTGCCTGGAAATTAAATGTTATAAATGTTAAAGGTAGCTACACCATTTTTGGCAATTAGGTTCTCTTTTGCAATAAGCTGATGAAGTTTGTTTTAGAATTTTTATATCTTCGTCCCTTCATTCGCTAACCACGAAAAAACACTGCAGCCACCTAGATCTCGCAAACTGTAGGTGCTAGAGGCACCATTTTTAGTATCTATGCGCTTTTGTCAGCATTCTACTACCTCCCTACTAGTATATCCCTCGACAACAGCCACAATTTTAGACTACAGACCTGTAATGTTGCATATACGAAGCTGAGCATTACATTACGATACGAAACAGCGAAGATATGCAGCAGGCAATTGGCTCTACATGGGTTGGGAAGGTGGAGTAGTTTGCTTCATGCAACCGCTAAGTGAATTTAATGAGCAAAGCTTGCCTCAGTGGTGATTAATGAATCACAAAGTAAGGGGCCTCCTACGTTCGGTTACGTCCGACTGTAGCCTTCCGACCGACTGATTTTAGTGAAAGGTTCTGTAAACATTCACTTTTTTTTAAGACAACTATTATTTAGTCCAACTGTGCCTATTTAGTTCGAAGTGGAACAGATTGATGGAGCGTAATCCCTACCTGGCATGGACCTGCGACCGCCGGCACCTCCAGGAGCGGCTCTGCGGTCCTTGGGCCTGCCGCGCTCCACGACGATCGCCTGCCCCTTGAACTCGGTGCCGTTGAGCGCTGCTATCGCCGCCTCGGCCATGTCCATGCTCTCCAGATGCACGAATCCGCAGCGGTTCATGATGTCGCATTCGACCACATTGCCGTAGCTTGTGAAGAGGCGCCGCAGCTCCTCGGGCTTGCAACCGGGCGGCAAGCTACCCACAAACACCTTGGTGGTCTGGAAGACAGGGAGTTATTGGCAATGCTGCTGATGTGGCAGTTGCAGTTTACTTACAGACATCCCAAGCCGTTTGTTAAATATTTATTGCGATTTTAACAATATTTGTAAAATTAGTTTTACAATTTTGCTTCTTCTTATTGGGCGAACCTGTTAGTTAACCAGAGGCAACCAAAACAGTTGAATAAAACGTGTCAAATTCATGATGAAAAGTTAGGAATTTATTTATTCTCATCAGTTCTTTGACTACTTGATCTAATCCAATAACAAACAAAGTTTTGGTGCCGAAATACCAAGTTCTTAGCCTGCCACACCAAGAATCGAAAACCAAAACAAAAACAGCAAAAACAATTACCTGCAAATTGCGAACTTGGAACTAGTTCACGCGGCATGATGTGCCCGGTTGCCACATGCAAACAACGTTGCGAATCTAGCGGGAATTTTAATCAAACACATACAATTTTAATAAACAGTGTATATTTATTTTATTTTTGCTATTCATTTGTAAGTAGTTTTTTTTTATTTTTATTGTTTGTCTTAAGCAAATTTTAAAATGCAAATTTAGTTATATCTGTTGCGTTGCCAATTTAGCGGGCTTGAATTTTATTTATGCCTGTCATTGATCTGTTTAAAAATTTACAATTATATTAAATATTATATATGAATTCAATTTTTTAATTTTAATTTTTTAATTTTTATTTAATTTTAATTTTTATTTTTAATAAATTGTATTGCATTAATATTTTATAATGCACATCTAACTATTTCTGGCAACAGTGCATTCAAAAAGAACCGATTACACAAATGCTGCTAAAAAAATACCAAATACGTGCCAGTTGGATGCAAATATCGCTCTGTTATCGCGCACGGCTATCGATTACTGACTATTTTCGGCATCAGACAAAGTTGTTTACGGTAAAATGAGCACGCCAGCTAAGAATAACGGCACTGGCCTGGAGGACGTCAACATACCGGGACAGGCGTTCCTGCGGGAGGCGCTCACCTCCTGCACGGATCCGCTGAAGGCGATCGAGAGTTTTCAGCTGGAGAACGGCGTGTTGCTGCCGTCGCTGCGTCCGATGCTGCCGCTGCTAGATTTGCACGGCGTCCGTCGTCTGGACTTCCATACGTCGCTGATGGAGGAGCTGCGCGATAAGCTGATAACGCACATCAATGAGCTGAGTTTGAAGGATCCGCGGGAGCGGGAGCGCAAGCTCAAGGATCTGCTGGTGAAGAGCTTTCCGGTGGTGCGCGTGAAGCATCTGCGTCCGGTTGTCATGGCCATTCTGCGCAACACCCAGCACATTGACGACAAGTATCTGCGGATTCTGGTGCGGGATCGGGAGCTGTACGCGGACACGGACACGGAAGTGAAGCGCCAGATCTGGCGGGACAATCAGTCGCTGTTTGGCGACGAGGTGTCGCCGCTGCTCTCGCAGTACATACGGGAGAAGGAGCACATTCTGTTCGATCACAGCAATCTGAATAATCTGTTCTTCCAGCCGACGCCCAAGGTGCGCAGGCAGGGCGAGGTGGTCCAGAAGCTGGCCACGATGATCGGCACCAGCGTCAAGCTCTACGACATGGTGCTGCAGTTCCTGCGCACGCTATTCCTGCGCACCCGCAATGTGCACTACTGCACCTTGAGGGCGGAGCTGCTGATGGCGCTGCACGATCTGGAGGTGCAGGAGATCATCTCGATTGATCCGTGCCACAAGTTTACCTGGTGCCTGGACGCCTGCATACGCGAGAAGAATGTGGACATCAAGCGGTCGCGGGAGCTGCAGGGATTCCTGGATAACATCAAGCGTGGCCAGGAGCAGGTGCTGGGAGATCTCTCGATGACCCTTTGCGATCCCTATGCCATCAATTTTCTGGCCACCTCGGCCATCAAGATCCTCCAGCATCTGATCAACAACGAGGGCATGCCGCGGGATAATCAAATTCTGATCCTGCTGCTGCGCATGCTGGCGCTGGGATTGAGCGCCTGGAAGATGATCGACTCGCAGGACTTCAAGGAGCCCAAGCTGGACAGCCAGGTGGTGACCAAATTCCTGCCCGCGCTCATGTCCCTCATGGTGGACGATCAGTGCCGCAGCCTGCACGCCAAGCTGCCGCCCGATGAGCGCGAATCCGCACTGACCACCATCGAGCACTCGGGTCCGGCGCCAGATGCCGTGGAGGCCTACATCCAGGAGAGCTCCGTGGCCAGCATTCTGGCCATGTACTACACCCTGCACTCGGCCCGCACCAAGGATCGCGTTGGCGTGCTGCGCGTCCTCGCCATTCTGTCCGCCTGCAAGGACGACAGAGCCTACGAGGATCCCTTCCTGCACTCGCTGATCGCGCTGCTCATCCCGATGAGCGAGGAGTTCGCCACCGAGGATTTCTGCACCACGCTCTTCGACGAGTTCATCTTCGCCGGGCTCAGCCGCGAGAACGTCACCTCCCGCCACATGATGAAGCTGCTCTGGTACGTCCACAACAAGTTGCCCCTCGGCCGCCTCGCCACCCTCATGAAGGCCATGCAGCCGACCAGCGCCCACAACGAGCACATCCACAAGCTCTACGAGACGCTCCAGGAGCGGATCGGCGCCGTCGCCGCATCGGAGACGCCCCTCGCCGATTTGCCCCCCGTCGACTTTGATTCGCCGCTCAAGAGCGTGCCCACTCCGGGACCCCACTACAGCGCCCAGTAATCCCACTGAAGCATGCATCCCCATTTGGTTTAAGTTTATTCTAAGTTTACTTTTAATCAATCTACGTACAGCATTTAAACTACACACAAGGCTCCCAAAGTGTCGCTCCCTTTCCGTAATATTTGTAACCAATAAAACTAATCGCAAATAAATTATATTTATGTATGTATTACTTCTTTTAAATAGAATTCCGGCAGTTCAAACTTACCACCGTCAAATCTAGTAATTTTGTATCTTTTATAGAAATTCTAAAACTTCAGACAACGAGAATTCTTGTTTTTTTAAATTAAAAATGTTTTTTCCAAAAATAATTATAAATCTGCAATTATTTTGGTCGAACATCATTTATTCAAATAAAAATATCGTGTAAATCGAAAATGGGCTATATCTATTGTTGATATTCGATGTTTTTGCCGACATTTAAAGATTATCAAATTATAGATAAAATTTATGTTACTCTTGAAATTAAATTTGTGTCACGGTTCGTTTCGCTCATCGCTAACTGTGGTGCTGAGCGTTTCATCTCTAGCCGCAAATATATTCGATAGCAAATCGATAAATTGTGGTATATTTGTAGTGTGCAACCCTGTATCGAAAGAATTTCCGATAAACCTGGTCACCCTAACGACGCCATATCTCCAGCCTGAAAAAATATTTTATTTTCGCAATAAAAAGTTCTGCCAAAAGTTGTTGAATAAAAGCATAATAAAAGATTCCATTTGACAAAGTGTGAAGCACAAGTGGAACGATGGCGCTACAGACGTACGGCGACAAGCCCGTGGCCTTCCAACTGGAGGAGGGCGGCGAATACTACTACGTGGGCTCCGAGGTGGGCAACTACATGCGCCACTTTAGGGGAATTCTCTACAAGAAATATCCGGGCATGACGCGCATCGTGCTCTCCAACGAGGAGCGCAAGCGCCTGGCCGACTCCGGCCTCAGCTCCCACATACTGGCCAGCTCCGTCTCGCTGCTGCGGGCCGTAGAGGTGGACGACATTATGGCCGGCAACGATGAGAAGTGAGTAGAGCTGGAATCGATATTTCAGGTTGTCCTCATGTAGAATATAAATACATTCAATTAACATTTGTACATATCTTGCTCTTTTTATAGATATCGCGCTGTGTCCGTCAACACGTCGGACACTCCGGTGCCGCGGGAGAGCAAGTCAAAGAAGCAGCCACAGTACGTGCCGACCATGCCCAACTCCAGTCATCTGGATGCGGTGCCTCAGGCGACGCCGATCAACCGGAACCGCGTGCATACCAAGAAGGTGCGCACGTTCCCCATGTGCTTCGACGACACGGATCCGACGGCGAGTCTGGAGAATGCGGCGCAGAAGGAGTGCTTGGTGCCCATTCGCCTGGACATGGAGCTGGAGGGGCAGAAGCTGCGCGACACCTTCACCTGGAACAAGAATGAGAGCATGATAACACCCGAGCAGTTCGCCGAGGTTCTCTGCGACGATCTCGATCTGAATCCCCTGCCATTTGTTCCCGCTATTGCCCAGGCCATACGCCAGCAGATCGAAGCGTTCCCCAACGATCCGCCCATCCTGGAGGAGAGCTGTGATCAGCGCGTCATCGTCAAGCTCAACATTCACGTGGGCAACACCTCGCTGGTGGATCAGGTCGAATGGGACATGTCCGAGAAGAACAACAATCCCGAGGAGTTTGCCATCAAGCTCTGCGCCGAGCTGGGCCTGGGCGGTGAATTTGTCACAGCGATCGCCTACAGCATACGCGGCCAGCTGTCCTGGCATTGTCGCACCTACGCATTCAGTGAGGCGCCCCTGTCCACCATCGACGTACCCTTCCGCAATCCCAGCGATGCGGACGCATGGGCGCCGTTCCTAGAGACGCTGACCGATGCCGAGATGGAGAAGAAGATACGCGATCAAGACCGCAACACGCGACGCATGCGGCGCCTGGCAAACACAACAACGGGCTGGTAATCCGGGCGGATTGTGGATGCTAATCATTTCTCAACTACCCAAACGTGCAGGGTATCATTCGGACTATACGATTCTATCATCAGCTGCAGTAATAGTGATTGGTGTATTTCGTTCTCTTACAATATATATTTCGACAACTTTATAATCACTATTGGGGAATGATATATAAATGTTGTAAGCATTCGTCTTAGTACAGTTTCGCTCGGCAATATACCTATACCTATACCTATATACAATAATAATAATATTAATATTAATAATAAATGTTTGTCTACTTTAAACGTTGCGTTTCTGAAGCTTAACTTTCTACAGAGTCTGGTTTATCTTGATCTTGATCGCCGTCATAGAACTCGTTCTTCGCCTCGACTAGTTTGTCCTCATCCGCCTGGGACATGCGCACATCCGGATCGGTTTCCTCCCGCATGCGCAGCTCCTCCATATCGACGTCCGGAGGAGTTTGCACCATCTGCACGCTTGGCGAATGCTGGCACATTTTCAGATTCTCATAAACGTGCTTCACAATCAGCTCCAAGTACTGCTTGGAGTTGGCGTTGTCCTGTCTGGAGTTGATGTCCGGATGCAGTGTGAAGTCTGGCGCAAAGAAATCGTAGTACTCCGTGTTGGGTATGTCGTTGGAAATCTCCTGATCTACCAGCAACGAGGTCTCGTGGGTCCAACACCGTGCCACATTGCGCAGCGTGTAACCGCCACCACCAACCACCAAGGTGGGCACATTGAGCTCCTTGACGAACTTGACGCATTCGCCGTGCCCCCGAGTGCTAAGCGAAAAGCAGCCCAAGCGATCGCCGGCAAGCGAATCCGCACCACATTGCAGAACAATGGCCGTGGGTCGATAGAAGTCCATGATGGCCGAAATGATTGGCTTGAAGACCTGGAAATAGCTCTGGTCGTCGATGCCCTCCTTGAGCGGCACGTTGACGCTGTAATATCGGCCAGATTCAGCGCCAATTTCGTACATATCGCCGGTGCCCGGAAAGAAGTAGTTGCCGTATTTGTGAAACGAGGCCGTCATCACGCGATCCGTCAGGTAGAACGCCTCCTGCACTCCATCGCCGTGATGCACATCGATGTCGATGTACAGAACCCTCGGATGATACTTCAGCAGCTCCAGTATGCCAATGACAATATCATTCACATAACAAAAGCCGGACGCCTCGAACTTCTTGGCATGATGCAAACCGCCGGACCAATTGATGCAGATGTCGCTGTGGTTGTGGTTCAGCTTCTGGGCTCCCTCCAGCGAGGCGCCCGTGTACATGGCGCAGAAGTCAAACAGGCCATCGAACACCGGACAGTCCTCGCCAACGCTGAAGTGCGCCAGGTATTTGGTGTACGCCACGGCTGCAACGAGTCATAAAATTAAATAAATAATTAGCAAAGACGGAGCAGATCAGTCAGATGAAAGGTCGGACGTAACCGACTGTAGCAGCCTCTGTAATTTGTGTTTACATCGGAGGTGCCCAAACGGAGAATACGAAAGAGCATACGAGAGAGCGCGCTCACACATACGACCTGGCTCTCCCCATAAGCAAGAGCAACAGCCCTATGCTAAAGAGCAGCGAGAGCTATGGAGTGGGCACCTCTGGTTTACATAGTCACATACAGAGACAATATATGCGCGTATGAGCTGCAATCACGACGCAACTGTTACTCTCCAGTTTTAACTCTTACTCCGATCTGCACACACACACACACACACACCATGTGTAGTTGCTTGCGCTTGCTTAGAGAGCCATCAAGAGCGAGCAAATAGATGAACGGCCATGCGCTACATATGAGCGCATGCTCAGCGAGCGAGCGTTGCAGCCAGCAGCGGGCGACTTGTTCGCTTACTCTCTCTTTGGCGGGAACTGATCAAGAGAGCGACAGCGACAGCGCAGCCTGCAAGCACTATAAATACTGCCGCTGCAGTGCTGCTTATCACAGTGCAGTTTGTGCCGCCGTGTGGTTAAGACGTGTCGTGGGTGTTTAAGTGATAAAAGCGCTTATGCTAAGGCGCTTGGCCGCTGGCCGAACTCTCTTTGGTCGAATTCTCACTGGCCTAATTCTCGCTGACTCAACTCTTGCTGCCCAACTCTCATTGGCCGAACTCTCGCTGCGAACTCTTGCTGATCCAACTCTCGCTGGCAGAACTCTCGTTGGCCGAATTCTCACTGGCTTCATTCTCGCTGACCCAACTCTTGCTCTCATTGGCCGAACTCTCGCTGCGAACTCTTGCTGATTCACTGGCCTTATTCTCGCTGGCTGAACTCTTGCTGGCTAGCACTTGCTGCTTAACTTTTGCTGGCCCAACTCTCATTAGCCGAACTCTCGCTGACCTAACTCTTGCTGGCCCAACTCTCGACTCAGTTCGTCGTGCTGATCAAAACTAAATATATTTTCTGGAGTCCGCCACGCCTCCTTCTGTCTGCTACACACATTTCCGATTTTCACCAACTTAATGGACACTTTATCACTTATTTGAAGTACAGGGTCTACAGATACACAGGATAAATGCACTCACAGTTGCATTGGATATTCTGGGGCGTCACCTGCTGCAGATAGGCGATATACTCATCGCTGTGGAACCGCAGCATGTCCTGTGCGCTGGCTCTGTGAATTATGAAAGTACGTGATTATAGTTAAGGATCGAGGGAATATATAGCTTGGCTCACTTGTAGGGTCGGTATATCTTCATCTTCTTGTGCAGGTCGTAGTTCATGACCAGACTGTGGGTGACCGCCAGGCGTTGCGGCTTCATCGGATGCCCGGCGCCGTAGTGAAAATTGCCCACGTCCGCATTATAGAAGTACGACACCCGCCGATCCGTCATATTTACATCTGCTATAAGCTGATCACTGCCCAGGACCACTCCAGAATGGGCAATAGGTGAAGTTTTGTGTACAGTATTATGACCAAAACAACCACAATAAACAAAAGGCGCCGCGTTGTGGTTAGTTCGTTCAGGCCGAATACCATGCCGCAGTCCGCTTATTGTTGATCTCAACTATATCTCTGAATATCGCTTTTGGGCTTGTCACTTCGTCTAGCCCGATTAATTCTGATTTTGCACAGATTTAACACAAAATCATCAATATTGGCGCGACCGATGTGCCATCTTGGTTTTTATCTACCGAATTTAGTGGTAGAGTCGGGCGAATATCGCTGCAATGCCGATATTAAAAATATCGAGCGGGTGCGCTTATCGATATAAATGGTTGTGTTTGAAAATATTTTTTTTTTGTTTTTATGTAAAAAAAACATGAGTAGTTAAGGCATTAAATATTACTTTACTTAATTTTATTTTATATAGTTGAAGCTCAAAATTAAAATGTATAAATATAATTCGTTTAAATGAGAATTAAATAACTTTTTTAAATTGAAGTGTATTTAAAATGTATAGATAAAATTAGTTTTAATGAGAATTAAATAGCTTTGATTTTGTTGAAATTAAATTAAATTAAAATATATATATATTTTATTACAAATATAAGCGTTTAAGGGGTTTAAAGTGCACCAATATTGAAATTATTAAGGTGGATATCGATGTGTCATACGACTTTTCAGTGATGAGCATTGGAGCTACCTCGTGCTACGCAGTTATCGATATCGGCATTACGCACGAAACAGCTGTGTGCTGCGTTTCAGTGTGAATGGCATCTACTCTTATCATGCTCCTTCTTCGCAGTGATAAGCTTTAACGCCTTGCTGCGAATATGCGTGTGTAAGAAATCAACAATAAATGTGAAGACACAGCAGAGGTGCAAAACTATGTCAAACAGTTGGCAAGGAAGCGCGAAAAGAGCCAAACACTCCAGCACTGATAAATGCCAATAAGCCTCGCATTTACGCCGAATTACGACACGGAAAATTGATTTTATTGCCAATCAATCGGGCATACAATTGTAGACGCTTGTGAGAAATGGACGTAATGCCAACCAGTCGGAACTAACGTCCGTTTGTGCAACATGCTAACACTCTATTACGTGAGCGCCACGCTGCTGCAGTCCTGGCGCATTCAAAGGGCTTGCAACAAAATCGCCGAGCAGTTGGCGCAATCCTCAAGCATCGCTTTCTATGCGCTGCCAACGGGCAACGATGATGGTTTCGGTGAGCAAATATAATACATAATACATATAATATAATGTATAACCTGCCTACAGATCCCGCATTGGCCAGCTCAGAGTTATGCGGCAATCGAAATGCGGCCAAGGTCACGGATATTTTGTGGTTGCATGGCAACCAGCGGGGTTGCTGCCTGCGTCCGCTGCAAACGGTGCTAACCACGCCATGGGTTAGCTTTCCGCCTGCGCCCAGCTTGTTGCCATTTATCTATGCCGCCGACACCCTGACACCAGCAACAACACCCACGGAGGCACCTCCCCTGCCCCGCGTAGCATTGTCAGCGGATAAGGCACAACACTTGCAACTGCTGCTCGAGGCGCAGGTGGAGCCCCTAAGGGACGCCGCTTCCCAACATGCCACAACAGTGCGGGTAAGATTTGTCATGCAGCTCAATAAATTAGGCTTAATTTAATAATAGGAGAAGCCTACAGTAGAAATATAACTGCCGACAAGCTAAACCTTGGCAAGAACTCATTGATTGACATTCTCAAAGGACATTCAAAACATCTGAAGATCGAAGCACATAAAAAAAAACTGTCATAGCTCTCGCCAGCTCGTATGTGCGAGAGCTCTGCCTCGAACAATTGAGAAGAACAATTGCGTGTATTTTTTCTCATTTCACTCATTTGCTACGCAATAATTATTTGACCTTTTTACCTTTTTAAACTACATGATCCACTAATAACAATAATGATGGAAGCTGAAAAGCTCCCGATTTTTCGGAAAGTTTACAATATTTTCATTAAAGTATTTGGAATCTTTTTCTTTGCATGTTCATCGCATACTCCGATCGAAATGGTCTGCAGCTTGAAGATTACGGTAAGCTAATTGCGTGGAAAATAGACTCCCACCTGGCGGTGCTGCTCGAAACGGACGTTGAGCATTTCACCCAATTATTGATAATGACATTTTTACAAAACAATCTGTGCATAAACGATAAGTTGCCACTGTTGAGGATTGAGTGTAAGCCCAATTGTTAATAAGTCTAATTATACCTTTATTTATTTGGCATTAGCTAATAGAATCTACTGTTTGCAGCCATCCAACAAGAGGGTCAACCGCAGCCCTTTGAGCTGCTGGCCAATCATCTGAAGCCCCAGTCCCGGCATACAGCTGAAATCGATGCCGAGAGCTGGCAGAAACACTTGAAGGATCTACGTGCGCTCAGCGTACTCGCGCACCAGGCAACAGAATTTGAAACTCAGAAGAATCGAACTGAGGGCAAAACTGGCATACTGAAATTCGAACGTGGACAGGGCACAGAGCAATCACCAGCCAAAGCGGTGGCAGTTGTGGAGCCCACCACCAAAGCTATATCTCCTGCCAAGTTGCCGGCGCCTGCAGCTGCCGTTGACACTGCCAGCGAGCTGGAGAAGATTGCTGCTAGCAAGGTGCCGTCGCGTCCACCGGCTGTAGATGTGCAGGACAACGCACCTCCACCCGCAATCATAGCTCCTACAATTGTAGCTGAAAAGTCGACACCTATAGAAAACGCCACGCCCATGCCTGTGGTAAAAACATCTACGCCCATCAAAAGTTTTGTAGCTGTTAAGCCCAGTTCACCACCGCCGGTAATCGCAACACCCCAATCACGTCCCGTCTTGCGACGCAACAAGGATAGTCTGGGCGAGAGCAAACCTCTAAATGTGCTGGTTTATTCGGACAGCACCAGCGCAAGGGATTCGGCCATTGCAACACTCCATGAACTGCTCGAGCGGGATATGTACACCATTTATCCGCTGACCCCGCAGCAGGCAGCGCAGAAGCATTGGATGGAAGGGACGGCGCTGCTCGTGGTTTGTGGCGCTGTGGCACCGAGCATTGGACAAATACTGGTCGATTACTTTCTGCATGGCGGCAAAGTGTTGAGTCTCTGCTCGGATATATTGCACTTTATATTGCCCAACTATCGCACTGCAGAGGTTGGAGATTTTAAACATTAGGATAATTTGAAGATCTAACTACAGATTATGCTTTCAGGTACGTGAGCACGAGCTGGTGCAGTTTTCCTATGACAAATGGCAGCGGGTGAAAATGATGCATCACATCTTCTGCTACCAACCATCGCCGGTTAAGAAAAACTTTTCCACCGACAGCGAGGAGTCGACCGTTGCTAGTCATTCTCGCAAACCGTAAGTTCATTGTGATATGCCCACAAAAACACAAATTCTCACAAACAGCAACTATACTTTGAATTTCCTTAACTAAAACCCAACTAATATAAATAATACAATTAACTAAACACCAGAAAAAAGCAATTCCACTCATTAAACAAACTTTTAGTGAATGCCTTTGATTGGAGTTGTTTTCAAATACTAGCATAGAACAGTCTTATGGGGAACCTTCACCCCAATGGTAATTTATCCAATCCTATATAGTCCAATACTATATAGTCCGCCTATTTATCTCATTCCGACGCATGTTAAAAGGCAGGTGATTTGTTTAATATAATATCACAATTCTTCTACTTGCCATATATACTATATTCTGTTTTCAAATACTTAATTAAATGTATTCAATAACTATTTCTTCCGCATTCCAATCTCTTTTGTTTTTCTCAAACGTATCGTACTCTAATTGGCGTTTATTCTTATTCTTTGACAATGTAATAATTCGCTTTGTTTTCATCAACAAATTGCCAACAAATTATCATCATATTGCACTACAAATGTCTGTGATAAACCCCTAACTTATCGACAAATTAAATACATTCCGCTTTAATTTGACATTTTATGTTAACTTTAAACGTTTATTTTTCATTGCGTTTTCATAATTTTTTTACCTTTGCCTGCTTTAATTAAACCCCAATTTATGCTCTCTCTGTGTGTGTGTATGTGCTTGTATGTGTGCCCTCACTACTATTATTAACCTAAACCATTGAACCAAACTAACAACATCAAAAAACACAATAAAAACCAAAAAAAAAACAAAAAATCAAAATACGAAACGAACGCCGCTTAGAGCTCTAGTCTGTCCAAGGTCCATGGAGCTGAAGGATCTGATCGGTCACACCCATAAACTGGACGTGCAAGTCCTGGGCACCGAGGAGACCTGGAATACGCCCAGTCTAATGCTGGCCAACAGCCTGCAAAGCGGCGGCAAGGCGGTCTTCTCACAGGTAAGCCACAAAATCTAGCTAAAATTTCTGGTAAATTAAGTCCAAATCTTTGCAGGTTCATCTGGAGACGCATCCCAGCGAGTTTGAGTTTGATGAGATTAAATATGCCATTTTAAAGCAAAACGAGCCAACCCGCCTCGAAATCTTTACGGATCTCTTGCGTAAATACCTGGGAGTTCAAGTGAGCGGAGACAAACCGCCGACTTCTGCACCTGGAGTGGTCTTTAAGCAGGCCTACTTCTTGGGTCGTCATGAGGTTAGCTTCGTATTAACCATGGCTATTACTAGCTTTAATGTTTGTGCTGTTTGCAGTCAAAGTTTGAGCTGCTCGAGAAGCTGCGTCCACGCTGCAGCGGCAATGATAATCTGATCGTGACACCCAAGCTGAGCATCAAGTTTTGTGGCAAGGACGACAAGGCGCCCACAGCCAATACGAATGTTTTGCCCATACTAATACATTCCTGCCCAGACGACTTCTCCACTGTGGACTACTTTGATGTAAGTCGTGACTTGAAGCTGCAATAAAAAACATAATGGACGGATTAGATCAGTCGGACGCGCCCGACTGTTCCCCATATTTCAAGTATAATTTTATAAAAATATACGAAGCGTAACAGCAATGCTTCTTCTTGCTTACTTACGCTGCCAGGGGGTGACCGATTCAAAGACTGCAATATTGTTTCTTCCATAGCTTCTGTATTTATTAACCGATTTCAATGCGTTCGTCAGGATAGTATTACATAAAGTATTTATTCCGAATAGCAACCTCCTATATTCCATATAACGCCTATTATTTAATATTTTCTGTTCAACAATACGCTAGCTAGGTTGGTTTGATTAATTTTGGGTGTAAAGTAGGCGTGGTATCTAATATTTTAATTAAACTTGATATGAAAGCTGCTGCTCTAGCTCTTATAGTTTCCGAGATCTAAGATTTTATACAGACGGACAGACAGCTTATCACGAATATGTTATTGGGGTTTGTCACGCCCCTTTCTGGCTGTCACTTACCTACTCCCAAAGTTATTAACCCTGTTTTTACCCATTTTCAACGGTACAACAAAATACTTAAAGACCTTTAATCACTTCAATTGCAGCATTTGAAAACGGAGCACATTGGACGCCTGGTCATCTACGCTCCCATCATAAGCAGCTCAATGCATGTGATCAATGATCTGGAGCTAATGCATGGCATTGTTGTGCTGCCTTTGCAGCAGACAGCAGGTTTAGGTCGCACCAAGAATCAGGTAATATGCCGCATTAACATTCACTGCCTGGGTCCAAACTTAAGTTGCATCTCTTGCTTTCAGTGGCTGAGTCCTTTGGGTTGTGCCATGTTCTCCACACAGCTGCATATTGTAATGGACTCGCCCCTTGGATCGCGTCTGCCCCTGCTGCAGCATATAGTTGGGGCAGCTGTAGTCAACACTCTGCGTGGTCATCCATTATACAGGGTAAGTACGTGACTATCAGTTTAAGCCGATGTTATCCTTTGTCATTGAGACCACGAGTGATCGTATTTGCCCAATTACCTTTTGAACGCTCCTAAATAATTTTTTTGAATTTGACGAATATAATCCTAAGCCTGGGATCACGATAATTATTAGGTTAGGTTAGGTTATGATGATGATCATTATCTGTTACACATAATTCGTTGAAATTATCCGTAGAACATAACTTTGTTTTATACTCTTTAGTTTTATAGACTATCACATCTTCATGTTGAAATAACAATAAATCATCTAATTTATTTTATGTTAATTTCTTTGAATAGAGCTCAAGTTGACTAAACTTGGTTGAGCTTAGGGTATAAAACAAAAAACCAGGATTACAATTGGAATTAGGTTTTAAGAAAAATAACTGATATTTAAAGAAATTTCTAGTTATAATCTTGATTAACAATGGGGTAAGGGTAATGATGGTGTTGTGTAGGAATTTTTCTAATTTTAAAATATAAATAAAAAACCGATACAATTTCAGTTAAATATTAATATTAGATCTTCCAAGTTTTGTTTTAAATTGAAAATCAATGGACTTGTTTTAAGTGATAGTTTATTTTGACAGTTTCTCGTATATATATTGTTTTTGTTTGCGTTAAACTCGTTTGCTATATACTTACAATGTACAATACACAATTTAATATATGTGTGTGTATATTTGTTTATATATATATATATATGTATGTATATATATAGAGCTTTGCTTACACATAATTAACAATTTAAAAATTGCTCACCTGATTTACGTTTACATTTAGATTTGCCACAGTGCTTGCTTTTCATTTATGTATTTTATTTGTAATTTGTAGTCTGTTTTGCCTTGTTGCTATTTTGTAATTGTAATTTGTTGTAATCTATATATATATATGCCTAGGCTATACTTCGATTTATGCTTTTTTCTTTTTCCGTTTCCTTTGTTTCTGGCGCTTTAAACTTGAACCCGTTTTGTCTTTTCGTTTAAATTTAACAATTCTCTGTGTACATTAAACATAACATAAAAATATTTTACAATAAATTTGCTTTAGTTTAATTAATATATTTGCATAGTTTGCTTTCCTTCCGTTTCGTCTTGCTTCCCTTGCGTGCTTGCTTGTGGTTCTATATACTATACATTCCTGTACTATTTACATCGGTTGCTCTTTAGTAACACATTCGCATTTGAACTTTGCTTTGAGAGTTGCTTCGCATAGTCGGCGTACATATTACATTTATGTACATCATGAATTGCGGAAGTGAGCTTTGCTCTCTCTCCCTCTCTCTTTCTATATATAGCGCTCTATCTCGCTCTCGGGATAACATGCTTTCCTGGGGGTTTCACATTTGACATTTGTGCTTCCCCTCTTCCTCTGCCTAGATTACATATATAAAACGTGGAATTGTGCTAATTAGAAACGGTGCCCTGCATAAGTATGTGTATGTGTGTGTACGTGTGTTTACAGAGGTGTGTGTGTGGGGTGCTCAGAACACAGACTCGGCGGAGCGCGAGAGATTAACGGGATGCGAGGGACTGCGGGCCAGGCGCTTCTTTGGCAAGTGTTCCAGCAAGGAGAGCAGGCGGGCAAAGTCCGGCCGGTCCTCCTTCTTGTACGTCCAGCAGAGCATGAGCAGATCCTTGACATCGCGCCCGGACTGGAGATTGGCCAGCGATTGCTTCATGCCGCGGCCCACCTGCCAGATGACGGACTCCGGCGGCTGATCCTTGAACGTGAACTCGCCGCAGATGAGCTCGTACCAGACGGTGCCAAAGGAATAGACGTCCGAGTAGGGTGTGAACTCCAGGCACTCGCCGGGCGGCTTGCGGGGCTGGAGGGCGCATATCAATTCCGGCGCCAGATAGCACAGCCAGTTTGGTGGCACGCCCAGGCCCATATCACAGTACACCAGCTTCGTGGAGCTGAAGAGGCCAAAGTCCGTGATGATCACCTTGCCGTTCTCGATGAATATGTTCTTGGTGCGCAGATCCTTGTGGATGATGTCCCTCGCATGCAGATACCCCATGCCCTGGGCGATCTGCTGGGCAATCAACAGGGTGCGATTCATGGCGAACTTCTCCCGCCGCTGATGGATGTACGTGTACAGGGTGTTGCCCTTGCACAGCGACGTGACAATCGCCAAATACGGCGGATTCATGCAGGCGCCCATGAAGAGCACCAGATTCTCGTGACGCGTCTTCTTGAAATTGGCCACCTCGTTGCGGAACGACTCCAGCATATGCTCATCCTGCAGGTAATCCTCGTTGAGCAGCTTCACAGCCACATCGCCGTGCCACAGCGCCCGGTGCACGGTGCCAAACCGGCCCTGGCCAATGCGCTCCTGTAAATGCAGATCCCCGTAGGGTATGTCCCACTCCTTCAGCGATATGGAGTTCTGTCGCCACTGCCCCGAGTCTCCATCCTCCGTGGAGTCCAGCCGCACCGGCGTGCGATCCGAGTCCGTGCTGGCGCTGCCCGACAACGACACCGTCTTATCGCTATCATTCGACTTGTGCGTGTCCGTGTACTCCGTGGTGAAGGGTATCCGCTTGTCCACCCCGGCGTTGCTCAGCTTGCGGGGGAAGAAGCTGCCGCTGTTGACCAGACTGGCCGTGTAGGTGGCGCTGCTGCTGCAGCTGCTGCTGGTCACGTTTGACACCTGCGAGACGCTGGAATGCGTCGACGCCTGGCTGCCCGTCAGCGACTGCAGCTGGCCATTGGAGTAGCTGTTGTTGTTGCTGTTGCTGCTGCTGTTGTTGAAGCTGTTGCTGCCGCTGTTGTTGCAGCTGTTGCTGCTGCTGCTGTTGTTGTTGCCGTTGGTCAGCGGCTCGCAGGGCGAATCGTTGGACAGCAGCGTGTGGCAGGCGCTGCTCGCGTTGCTGTTGCAGGTGATGGTTACATTGGGGAAGTTGAATTGACTCTGCTGATGGTGAGCAGTTGCTGCCACGCCCACGCCCACTCCGAAGCCAGCTGCTGCCGGCTTGGGCTGCAGCGCAGTGGGCGTGGCCACGTGCAGCTGTTGGTGCTGCTGCTGCTGCTGCTGCAGCTGCTCGTGCTGGAACAGCGCTGGACTGCTGGGCGTGGAGCTGGTGCAGCTGGAGCTGGGGGAGCTGCTGTCGCCATGGTGCAGCTGCTGCTGCTGCAACGGCGGCTTGCCCAGCGTGCTCTTTCTGGGCACCGGCGAGGCCTTGCTGCCGTGCTGCGACGAATCCCAACGGCCGCCCACCTGCGTCTGCCGGAACTCGTGCACGTACTCCGGCGGCAGGCCGCACGACGGCGGCACATGGGGCGCACAGGATTTGTGGCAAATGTATTTGCAGTCGATGCACTTGAGCCAGTGGCTGAGCATCTGCTTCTGGCACAGCTTGCAGGTGGCCATGAAGCCCAGGGATTTGCTAAAGCGATGCTTGATGGTGTGCCCCATGCCCACATGCGCCACGCCCGGCGACGGCGGCACCAGCAGCACATTGGAGCTGCTGTTGCTGCCCGTGTCCGCAAAGTTGTCGCCGCTGCTGGCCGAGCTGTGGCTATCCGGACTGGGATCCGTGGGCAGGCGGCTGCGCGGTGGTCGGGGCGGCTGCTGCTCCGTCACCGCAATCTCCGAGCCGCTGCTGTTGTGCATCAGCAGCGTCTGATGCTTGCGCGCCGGCGGAGGCGTGCCAGCGGCGGAGGCGGCATTGTTGCTGCGACTGCGCTGGGGCGTGCCGCTGGCGGAGGCGGTGCCGGAGACGGGCGTGAAGGGGGAGTTGGGTGGCGACGGCGTCAGCGTTAGCGTCAGCTGCGATCCCGTCAGCGTCTGTGGCGGCAGTTCGCTGCGCGAGCTGGAGGCGGAGTTGCTGCCAGCTCGGGATTTCACATTGCCATGCTGATGAGGATGCGGATGCGGATGCTGTCGATGATGGGCACGTGGTGAGGCAGTGCTGAGACCGAGGCCAATGTTGCCAATGCTGCCGCGATGCATGTGATGCGGATGCGGATGAGGATGGGCATGCGGATGCAGGCGATCCCAGGAGTCCCAGTGCCATTGCTCTGGATCTGCGCTGGGCGCACTGCTGCCGCTCTCCAGGATCTCCAGGCATTTGCGCAGATTGTGCATCGCCTTGGTGAGACGACGCAGCTCCTCATCCATTTGATTGCCGGGATTGTGGGCCAGCAGCCGCTTCAGCTCATCGTCGCTCAGCTGCAGGCTCTGCTCCAGCGTTGTTAGCTTCGTCAGGCACACGTTCAGCGTCTCCGGGCTGAGGCCCACGACACGCAGCCACTGGCGCAGCTCCGTGCCCGTGGCCAGGTGATGCGACAACAGCCCGTTGGCCGGAATGCGCTCGTTCAGCCGCGTCTTGGTCAGCAGCAGCTCGGAGAAGTAGCGCACCAGCTTGGACTCCAGGCAGCGTATCTCCTGCTGCGTCAGCGTCGCGCTCGTGGCGCACTGCGTCCGCAGCCCCTCCAGATGGTTGGCCGAGAGATCGATCATGTCCTGGATGATGATCAGGTTGCTTTCGCTCACACTCGCATTCGCATTCATGTTGTTGTTGCCGCTGCCGTTGCTGCCACTGCTGCTGCTGCTGACTGGCGGCGCAGTCAGCTGGGCGGCGGCGCTGCTGCTCATTTTGTTGTGCCCCGCCCGCCCCCTTGCCTCCTGCAGCAGCACCAACTGATTGATTTTTTCAGACGCACTTGCAGGGCGCTTCTTGTTGCATGCAGCCCACGTTCACATAGTTTGCGCACAATAATTTGTTAACACACACACACATACGATCCAGCTTAATCCGGGCCTCGAGAACGCTTCCGCTTTGTGCAGAACCCGATATTATACAGTTTTTTAGGTGCAGACAGAACGGGCGCTGTGTTGTTGCTACACGCACGAAATTTCTCTACACCAAGTAGAGGCGCTGCAGACCCGGTTGCCACTTGCAAATCCAGCAATGCACCAAGAACCAATGTTGAAAACAACAAATTCTTTAAAACACTAGAATAAAGAATATAAATAATAAATAAAAAATATATAATATAATAAATCATTCAAAAAATAATAAAATAAATAATATAAATAATAAATATATATATATGAAAAACAATATAACATTAGAATAAATAATATTAAATATTAAAAAAAAATTATAATTAATACTTGGTATAAAAGCTTAATTTTGTTATGTTTTGTTTGATGCCATTAAAATTACGTGAATGCACCAACAAAGAAAAACACCACTTTTGGCACAATTGTGCTGTCAGTGGCAAGCGTGATTGCAACACCAACGTAAATGGCACTTATCGATATACACAACACAATATTTATCGATTATTAAATTACGCCATATATCGATGTAATTTTAATTAGGGCTGCATGCGTGTTTTGAGTCCGCGTGACACGAGCGATTTGAACACTTAATATTTATTACGCTGTATTTTTATATTTTTCAATTTTTTGTCTTTATTCAGGTGCTTGATATTGCTTTAAAATGGCCAAATGATATTATTGCCAATGGAAATAATAAGATCGGCGGACTTGTTGTGAACACAACTTTATTGGGCTCACAGGCAATTGCAAACATTGGATGCGGCATTAATTTAAACAATTCCAAGCCAACAGTTTGTATTAACGATATGATAAAGGAATATAATGCTCGGAAGCCTGAAGCTAAACTACCGTTGCTGAAATATGAACAATTTATTGCAATGGTTTTTAATCAAATTGAAATATCTCTGGCTGAAGTACAAAACGGCAATTTTGAGACTTTCTACAAGTTGTATTACGATCTTTGGCTGCATAGGTAAAATATTAAATTTTGTAAATGATCATTTATTTAAATTATATATTTCAGCGAGCAAAATGTGACAATATGCCTTCAAAACGAACAAGAAAAGAGCGCTAACATTGTAGGCATTGATGAGTACGGATATTTAAAAGTAAAACTGGAAAACGGCACGGTTGAAACGGTTCAACCCGATGGAAATAGTTTTGATATGCTAAAGGGATTAATAGTACCTAAATACAATTAGATATGCATTCAATTGAATTCTATATAATATTAAATTTATTTATTACTTACCATTTTTATAGAAACATAATCGAATTATTAACATCGTGTATTTTTAGGAGCATTTAGATACTTATTAAAATTATTAAAATAATAACTATTTACAAATTTATGACAAAGTGATTTATAAACGATTGTAATTCAAGAAATAAATTTTTCATTTAGGTACACTGCCAATGTTCTGAATGTATTCGAAGTCCTTAAAATAAATGTTTTTAAACTATGTATGTCTCCAAATTATAAATGTTGCATTATCGATCCCAGTTATACCAAAGTTATAATTAACCGCTTCCTTAATATGTATTTAACAGCATTAACATAATAATAAAATTGTACAAGAAGCCAAGTAGCATTTGATTTCAAAATATAAAAAAAAAGATGGGGCAGATCAGCAGGACGTTGGACTTCCGTCGAATATACTAAGCGCATGAATTGAAATACACTTCTCTGCCAAGTCCAGCAAATTCTCTGTGGCATATCTTCGCTGTTTTGCTTTCCGTTTGGGTGTTAACTTAATATACCTTTTTATACTTAATCAAAATACAAAGTCTAAAAACAGTCAAGTTAGCTGGTATTTTTTTGAAAACCGATAGACCGATAAGTCGATAAGCCGCGAGTTGGTATTGTGATGCGGTCACATTGTTTCAGCAGAGTGGCCATTCTTATTTTTATATACGCCAAATTTTTACTTGCTGCAAACAAAATTCTACGGAAGGGGCTTTTACATAAGCGCAATAAAAAACGATATAACAAATAGTAAAAAATGGCGCAACGTAATCATCGCGTAGACCGCTTTGCGCAAATGAGCAAGCAGGAGGAGATAATCGCCAAGAAGCGGCAGGAGATACTCGAGAAGCAGCGCACGGCGCAGCTGGCAAAGGCCGTGGCCGCTGCCCAGACTTTGGCAGCCCAATTAAAGACTATAGAGGCGGCAGCCCCGCCCACAACGCCCACTCCAGCGCCAGTTGATGCGGATGACGAGCAGGAGGAGGAGGTGCAGCAATTGCCTGCGCCCTGCACGGATGAGGGCGCTGCCTTGGAGACAGAGCAGAAAGACTGCGATCAGCCGAAGGGCAAGGGGGAGGACGGCACGCTCAGGTCGCTCAACAGTTTCACCGGCAAGACGGGCAAGATTACGTTCAGCCTTAAGCGGCAGCAGCTGCCGCATCCCAGCGTGGAGCAGCCGCCGCCCAAAGTGAAGAACACCTTTTGCAACGACGGCTCCTTTCTGGAGAACTTTAAGAAGATCCTGGAAAAGCATGAGCAGCCCAAGCCAGCGATGCTCATCGTGCCCCCTCCAGTTCCTTGGTAAGCGATGCTTTTAGATTACACATCTGGAATAATCCAATATACCACAATTTTCACCCAGCAGCGAAGAAAACGCTGCTGATTCCCACGGCGCCGACAATAATAGCCCCCAACAGTCCATGGAGCTGGCTGGAGGTGCGATGCCCACAGTGATTGCCACCTCAATGGCTGGCAGCATGTCAGCGGCTAATCCGCTGTCGTTTAGCATGCCCGGCGCTGGTGGGGCAATGCCACAGAGCGTGCAACCACCGCCGCCGCCTCCGTTTGCGTTCAATCCCACGCTGCTGGCCCAGGGTCCGCCCCAAATGCCGCTGCCGGCGTTCTTCCATGGTCATCATCTGCCAATGCAACTTCATCCGGCTGCAGTGGCACCGCCGCCGCCTCCACCACCACCACAGCTGCCCCTAACGCTGGCCAATCTGACGCCCATCTATATGCAACTGGGCCCCGAGGCGATGCATCAGCTCAACGCTATACCGGCACCCAAAGACTTTGATCTGAATGCGATTCCCAAGCCACAGCTCAATCTGGAGGCCATACAAATACCAAATATCACGCATGCCGAGCAGCTGGCCCTGCTGTCCGAGCATGTTGCGGTCAATCCTCCACCGCCTCCACCACCACCCATGCAGCAGCCCGAAGAGCAATCCTTGCAGCTTCAGCAGCAGCCGCAGCACCAGGAGGAGGAGCAACCGCCACTACTACATTCACCACAAGGTGTGTAGAATCCATTGAAAATCCTGATTTTGTTTTGTTCTGTTTTGAAACATTCCTGGCACTCATCCATCATATCCCCAATTATCGAAATTTCTTTCCCCTCCCAACATACTCCACACATCCCTCTTTCTACCTATTTTTAAATATGTATATTTTTCGAATCGTTGTGCACGATTTTAAAGCAATTTATGTAGTTTTTTCAGAAACGTGCATACAATTGCCAACGTGCATAGAAAACCTAATCGCACTGGTCGCCGAAAATGGTGAAGATTACGAAGATAAAATACGTTTGCATAGAAGCGAACTGCATCCGGCCTTGTGGTAAATCTGCTGCACATTATCATGAGCAGGACACTCATTCAGATAATTAGTTTTAGTCAAGAACTGCGATCCTATAACGCTAGAAAATTGGGTGCCATTTACGACAAATAGGTTTAGTATTAAGCAAAATGCATTTTGAACTGTAGAAAAGCGTGGGAGATTAGCAAATGTTAAAACTATTATTTTAAGTTATTCAAGTTTACTTTTGACGCTGACGCAACGAGACAAAACGAAACGAAATGTTCTCTATTTGGTGTTGATAGTTTATTTGGATTTTATGCTTTTCATTGTCCGATTGTGCTTCAGAGTAGTGTAGTTAGTTGATAGTTTTAATGCAGATTGTTGGATACGCGCATCAGATAACACACACAAACACACACAACATTTTGTCGTCGCCTTTCCGCTGGAGGAACACGCTGAAGGATTCTAAGTATCAATGGGCGTCATATGAAAACAGACCAGTTTCTTACATAATGTCTTTGTATAGCGCATACATTTGGGCACTTTTCATTGTGAATTTCACTTCTTTTTTAAAATCTAAACGTAGGTTTCTTTATGATAAGAGCTGCGAACAATATCGAAGCTATCGCAACCAACTGCTCGACTATGAACGCCAGCGTGCCGAACGAAAGCGGGAACAACTCGAACAGCAGCTAAACAAGGCACAACAGCAGCAGCAACAGCAGCAACAGCAGCAGCAACAGCAGCAGCAACAGCAGGAGCCAGAGGACAACAGCAACTCGGCACCAGATAAATACGATCCGGAATCGGCCATTAGTGCTGATTTTGATTCGGATGACGAGTATATGCGTGGCATGATGGATCGCAATCGCGACAACATCAAGCGACGCATCGAATGCCGCAACGAGCTCAGCGACGAGGAGCGTCGCGAGCGGGAGGAGGAGGAGGCGGCCATGGCAGCCGCTGGCGAATTGGACGATCTGGATGATGATGATAGGGAGACTCCGCGTCAGAGACGCAAGCGGGAGCGCAAAAGCCGTTGGGGCGACAAGGAGCAGCTGCCCAGTGGCTCAAGTATGTGAGCTCTGTTATCAGCAACAGTTGCTAAAAGTAGTTGTGTCTCTTTCAGATGCATCCACAAGCTTTGGCAATCAGAACAAACCTCTGTTGTCCAGCATCACACGCAGTGATCCGGCATTGCTGCAGTACGCGCGTCTCAACTACGGCTCCACTCAGCTGTCGGAGGAGCAGTGGAAACAGTGCGAGGAGCACTACAAAGTGAATCTGCTGTATCAGGATATGATGCGCAAGCGGCAGGAGATCGATCGCCTGGCGCGCGGTGGCAAGTTCAAGTATGAATATGATTCCGATGAGGACATCGAGGGCGGCACCTGGGAGCACAAACTGCGCACTGCTGAAATGGAGGCCACACATCTGTGGGCCAATGCGCTGACCAAACAGAGCGAGGGCAAGCACCACATTGGAGACTTTCTGCCCCCCGAAGAGCTCAAGAAGTTCATGGAGCAGTACGAGGCCAAAAAGAGCGACAGACAGCCGGACTTGAGCGATTACAAGGAGTACAAACTGAAAGAGGATAACATCGGCTTTCAAATGCTGCAGAAACTTGGCTGGAAGGAAGGCCAAGGTCTGGGTCAAGACGGCGCTGGAATTGTGGATCCCGTGAACAAGTAAGTCATAATCGTAGTAAACAGGGAATGTGCTAACTTTACCTATATTCCCGTAGAGCCCCACAGAGAGACGGCAATCAGGGATTGGGCGTCAGCAGCGCTGTGCAGCCGGAGGATTGCGATAATGAATACGATGCTTACCGCAAGCGAATGATGTTGGCGTATCGCTTTCGACCAAATCCATTGGTAAGTGGCGCTTGCGATATGCAGCGAATGAAGTCAAGACTTTCATAAATTTCTCATTTCATTCGCAGAATAATCCACGCCGCGCCTATTACTAGATAATGCGTATAATTCTCGAATTACCTATGCTTTATACCATTTAAAATTCACCCTATTTCCCAATACCCCAAACATATTAAGCACTTAAAGTTTATAACGTTTGAGTATGTTGAATACCGACCATAATGAAGTTTTGCTGAAAAGAATTAACCGATTTGAATGAGAATTGTTTGGATTTTTTGTTGTTGTTTATGGATTATATTTCGACAATATGCAGTTTGTTATCGACTTACGAGCTATGGCTATAATTGTACGTTCTAGGGACTATCAAGTTGTTTTTGGGTGACGACTGCTCGTTTTTGTTTGTGTACAAAATGTAATCGTATAAATGTATGTAAGTAGTAGGTGTCTATGCGGAACTTGAACGCCTAAACGCTAATAATACTAAATTGTACTCGACTACTCGAACTGGAAACGTTGGCTAAGCCTAAGAGTAGAGCGTGAGCACCGGCGTCTGATTGCCGCGCGCCAATGCCACGGGACATTTGATGTCTGACGTCAGCATCTCCAGCCAGGACATGTACAGCGGTGCCGATATAGCCTCCTGAGTAAAAATAAACAGGGTATAAACATGCAACTGTTGATCTACGCATCGGCTACTCACCTTGCGGGGCATGGGCAGCGACATGACCACCAGTGAAGCGTTCGATGAGTGCTTGACGACCAGCTCGTGGATGCGCAGTTGGCGTTGCGTCTTCTCGGCCATGCTGTGCAGCTCCTCGTCGGTGATGCCAAACTCGTTGCGAGCACTGCGCCGGAATGGCTCGATGAGGCGCTTGTGCTTGAGTATCGTGTCGTGACGCGGCTGATCCGAGACGCCCTTGAGCATGATCAGCTCTGAGTATTTGATGCGGAATTTGGTCAACAGACTTGCCATGCTGCAGATATAATAAAAGAAAATACATTTCTTAGTTAACAAAAAGCTTTGAATTTAGATTAATCGAATTGTAAACAATCAGTAAGGACGGATGCAGATCAGTCAGACGGAAGGCTACAGTTTCAACAATACACACACTGTAGTGCAAATTGTCTGTTACATATCTTAGCTAAGTCTTATCCGATCATAATGCAATTTCCAACATCTATCGAGAATGTGGCATAGTTTGCGAAATTTATAAGGGTGAAAATAACAAAAATCTAAAATAAACTTCATTAGAGAACTTAAATACTAAAAATGGGGTCTCTAGCTATTATAGTTTACGAGATCTAGGTGTTTATATGGACAGACAGACGGACGTGTCAATATCGACTGAGCTTGTCGTCGTGATGCAGAATATATATACTTAGTAGGATCTATCTTCTTCAGGGAGTTCACACATTGTTAATTTGCACTAACTTAATAGACCCTCTTGCACGTATGTAAGGTACAGGGTCTAATTAGTTGTTCAAATCTGCATCTTCTGAGCTCCATTTGCTCATTTTGGCTTACCTCTTCTCCTCCTGCTCCACATCCTTGCCGTGGCTCATGGTAAACACGCGCAGTTTGCAGTTCTGCCAATGCGAACGCATTGAAATGATGTAGGGCAGCAAAATTGTCAGACCTGGCAAGTAAAACAAACTAATTGTAATTGATTTGGGTAAATATCCATTGGCTGTGCATACCTCCATCGTCATACAGCCAGAAGACGTCGATGGTGCCCTTAGGCTGTTTGCGCGTGAATATCGTCATAGCATCCATAATATTCTGCGGCACTTCGCTGCCTCCCTTCGTGTGGTAGGTGATGGCAACGCCATCGCTATTGTTGACCTTGTAGCTGCGTGAGCTGCGCTGCATGTTGGGCATAGGTGGCGGCTGTGGTATGGTGTAGGAGGAGTTCGGACTGGGGCTGTCCATGCTGGCCAGATTTAGGTTGGAGTCGATGTGCAACAGCTCGGAGGCAGCATTCGCAGCTGGCATCAGTTCGTTGGTAAAACCCTGTGCATTGGCTGTATGCATATGGCCCAAACCGTTTGGCGGAATTGTCACTTCGGAGCTCAGTTCGGAGAAGTCCAAGCCATTTGGTAGACGCAACAATGCCACGCCCATGCGTTGTGAGAAGGCGTTGCTGCATTTGAAAGCAAGATTAGTTTGTGGGCAGATTATCACTTTGGGTTCCGTCAACTTACTGCAAAATGGCAAAGTAGCTCTCCACCTCCTCCTTGCGACAGCGATTCCAGTCTGGCTTATAGCCCACCAGCACAATATTGGGTGACATCTTGCCGAATCCTGTGGACTTGATCATGGCATTGATGCCATCCTCAATGCTAAAGCCATCGATGACATTGTAGAAGGCCTTGATCTTGCGTGCATCCAAATACTTCTGGCCCTCCTTCAGTAGACTCAGACGATTCTTATAGCCAACACGCACCTAAAAGGAAGACACCAATTCTTAATTTTACATCAATTTTATTTAACTCCGCCCCATCAACCTACCGGTATTATATTTCCCACAAACATAAGCGAGTTGTTCTTGGTGAGCAGATAGCCAAAGTCTACTAGCGGCGGACGTGTCTTGGGATCTCCGGAAAGCACAAGCACTTGCGGATGATAGTTCTTCACGTGATCGGACACATTCTGCAGACGATGTACGGCCATTAGAGCAGCCTTGTATTGTTGGGCCTGTGTGGTTGATCCCCAGTTGGCATCCGGCTTGCGATACATGACCACCAGATAGAGCGCAAAGATGATGCCAAACGTAAGGATGGCCGCCACATAATTGATCAGGAACATAATGGCCACGCACAATGCGAAACCGAACAAACTGAGCCAGGCATTGTAGTACTTAAAGGTGGGTCGCCAGCCCAGGGGCTTGACGAATGCCGCATGAAATGTGCAGAAGTTGATTAGCGCATAGGAGGCGAGGTAGAAGGTGGAGATGAGTGGTGCAATCAGATTCAGGTCGCCAATGAGCAGGAAACCGGCAGAGATGAGGAATGTGAGCACATAGCCACGGTAGGGTTCACCATGTTTGCCATACGGTTTCGAGAAGAAGATCAAGCCCGGATAGATCTGATCGATGCCCAGAGCTTGTACCAGGCGTGGCACCGACAACAGATTCGTCAGCGCCGTGCTGAGCGTGGCCGCAAAGCAGCCCGCATAGATGAGCGGACCCCAAAGCGACATCTCCTGCATCATGTTGTAGGAGTTGAAGAGACCCCATTCGCAGGAATTATTTAACATACAGGGCAGCTCCGAGGGTATGGTGCCATTAATCAAGTCTGAAGGAATGCCAGTGGCATCACGAACAGCAGCACCTCCGGCGAAGAGCACGAATAATGCGTAGGATGTCATCGATATTAGAAGCGACCAGAAGGTGCCCTTCGGTATGGCAGCTCCGGCATCCTTAAGGTCACCACAAATATTCGCTCCCGCCTGAATGCCTGTGACGCTCGGAAAGAAGATGGCAAATACGCTAAAGAAGTCGTACATGCGTTTTTCAGAAACACGATATTCCGATCCAAAATTTTCCTTAAAAGTAGACCCTGCAATCGAATGGAATGAACAGATAAACGATTGTGCTCTTGGAACATCAATTTGGTTGCCACCTACAGGAGAAGCCAACAAAGCCCTTTGATATAAGGTTAACATCGCCACGTGGTCCGATTGCAGCCCCGATTAGAAAATTGAATATAGCCAGTACAATGGTAATTATGAGAAAGTTTTGTGCCTTTGTCTCCCATTCCATGCCAATGCAACAGATCAGGATGAGAACCAGGAGCGTTAGACAGCCAATAAGACGTATATCATCTTTTTCATCCTCGAATATTCCCAGTTTGTTTTCCCCTACAGAAGAAATGATTTAATTTTGGACATGATCACATCATGTTTGTACTTACTCAGAAGCACATTTAACGATTCGCAGAAACCAATTGTATTCATTGATGCTGAAACCGCATTGGCAAAGGCAAACACAACGCCAACAGAGGCGCCAAATTCGGGACCAAGGGAACGGGATATGATGAAGTAGACGCCACCACCCTTAACCTCGCCATTGGTACTAATGGCTGACAGCGACAGCGTAGTTATAATACAGACCACCGTCGAGATGGCGATTATAATTAACGACCACATGATGCCGGACTGGGCGACAACCCAACTGAGGCGCAAAAAGAGCATGACGCCCCAAATGTTGAGTAGACATGGTATGAGGACGCCGACAATCCAGCCGAGCTTAATGTGACCGCCAGTTGGTTCCGGTTCGGTGGCATCTGGTATGGTAATGCTCTAAAGACAGATACATAAGTATAATGAAATGTTAGAATTTCGTCAGACATAATTTTAGATCTAGTATGACTATAATTCTTGAATGAAGGACTTTAGATCTATTATGAATGTAATTATTTTAAAGTTTTCATTTTAATTTTAAAGCACTTTAAGACGATGTTAATTACGTTATGCAGTGGGGCCTTTATATAAAATAAAAGTTAAACAACAATATAAACGTAACATACTTATTGTGCCATAATGTGAATTGAGTAATACAGGTGAACAACAAAAATAAAAAAAAATAAATCATTTGCTAAACAATTTTGCAAATATTTATTAACGCATTAAACGCTTGCCATAATAAATCAATAAATAAATATGTAAATAATATGGTATATAAGTTGTGTATCATTAACTACCCTTCTACCCTTACCTATTTATTCAGGTATGTAATTTCATTATCCGTGCCGTAACTTAGTTTTTATAGTTTTTTGCCTAGCGTATTTATCTCAGTGTCATATACTTAGTCTCTAGACTGTCAATAATTGTCTATTTTATGAAGACTCTAAAACATCGCACGTCATCGAAATATTGGTCAATAACTTTCCAACGAATCGGGCTCAAAATTCACAATTACCATGTTAATAATGATAACTTACTATACATTGCAAATTGTGCTAATTAAGTCTAATTTCCAATTGAATTGTCAGCTGAACAAGAAAAATGTACACAGCGTGTGGGAATAAGTATTCCCTTAATTTTTCACACCTGTTTAGTTTCACATTTAAAGTTAGTAAGCTGAAAATCGCGCAACAACAAGCCCACCTTGGGTGCCATTTGACAGTTAATGGGCAAGATATTATACGGTAGATGTTTTAAGATAAAAGCAAATAATGCAATTATTCTCGTTCAGATTTTTTCCATATTATGTATGATTCATTGGTAATAGTGTTATAAATTGAGCAGAAACCATTTCAGACTGTCAAGCGCAATAAATTTGATTGACTGGCGAAATATTCCACTCAAGGCAAAGTTAAATGAAAAGTGAAATTGAGAGTGGCATAGAAAAGAACGAAAGGAAAAACAAAAACCATAATTTGACAACTGAAGGCGAAGCATGAAGAATTTGTTATTGTGCTGTTATTGTCATTGCTATTGCGATTGCTATTGCTATTGCGCTGTCTGTGTTCATTTAATCCATTTACAATGGTGACAAATTAATAATAACAAAATTTTGTTATTTCTCTGTTCTTTATCTCTATACTATTTGCCAGTTCATTTTTGCTATGGTTTAGTCGTTTATTTGTTGTTTCTCTTTGCTGTTTGCTCACATAATTGAATGTGTTTTTTAAAATATGAGCGAGTACGAGGAACGCGTCATGACTCCTAAGGAATCGCCTGGATCCAATGGATCCACTGAAGCATTTTGTGACATGCACAGACATTGGTAGCGCTCTGTACACACCCCTTTGGTCCGGTTCCTATAACAAGTTGCTTAGTTACTCAGTCTGACTGGAAGCAGGACTTGGCTTTCCCTGGGACTCCCTATGGGTGGTCAATGTTGATTGTTTACACATTTTTGGCGGCGCTGGGCCAGACACACACACAGTCTCCTATAAAAGCACTCTAACACACCCACGGGGCACCGACAGACACGACCAACAGATGGTCAGACAGACAGACAGACATAGAAAGAGATAGAGAAAGAGAGAAAAAGAGAGACAACGTTGTCAGCTAGAAACTTGGAACTGGGAAATGTTTTGCTTGTGTGACGCTCGCCAGGGTAATTCAATTTAGTTTAGTTAAAGTCGCATTTCCTTTGCCGCTTCCCCATGCGTGGAAAATTCCTTTTTTCTTTTTGCACACAAGCCACGCGCACATAGGAATAGAAAATGTTATCGAAATTGGAATTGAAATTGCTGCATCTGCGACATAGTACATGATAGGAACTTGATAAAGCTACAGCTGATTGGAAAGGTTTGCGTGTTATTAGAGTTTGTCTAAAGCAATTTATAAATTTGAAATCTAATGAAAATTACGCTCCCTTCTGCTTCTGTTAACCCATTTCTTGAGTATAAAAATATTAAAAGAAGGTATGAATATGGGAAAAATTGATTTTAATGATAAACCTGAGTTGAACTTGATTGCCGTTTATTGTAAATGAAATTCAGCTGTAATAAATGATTAACATACTTTAGCTTAATTACTTTTGTGTATTCAGGTTGCATTTTCAAATATTTTTCGAGCATGGCCTCAGATCCTCAATACTAAATCTGTTAAACTCGTAAATAAAACAGTAATTGCAATATGGTCTCAAATCTTGGGTATTGTATTGTATGTATAATCGTCTGGTTAAACGATGCGAGAAATGTGCTAAATAAACAGCAGTAAAATCGTATAAAGGAATCGATAAATGTTGTAAATATAGCAACGGCTCTTTTTGATATGAATTGCAAATTAGAATTGTAATTGCTACAATATGCCCGGCAAAGTGTAGAACAAAGCGCAATTCACATAGAAAATGGAAAATGGGAAAATGCCTCGACTGGGGGAAATACTGCACGGCACGAGTCGATGCTAATGCGCCACAGCCGCCGGTAACTCGATTATGAGGTTGAAAATGTAAACACAACGGCAAAAAATTACTCATACGCAGCGTGGTACAAGTAAAACTATTTTTATCATCTACCTAAGGGTTGTCAACTTGCATATTTGCAAGTAAAGCATCTTAACTATTTTCAGAGCTGAACGCATTTATAACATATTGAAAAAACAAAAACATGAAAAAATACAATGTACAATCTTAACACCCATAACTGATATACAATTTATATAATAAAAATGCAATTTCAGTTTAATCTTTAATTGAATTTTTAATATAGTATTATTACAACAGAAAACGCTGTCCAGCAGCTTATCGATTTTTATTTTATTGCGTGTTACATAGTGTAAAAGCCGTTAAATGCACTTTAAAACGAATGTATAATAGCATTTACTTAGAAGTGCAATAAAAAACTTATTAACAGCGATAATTTCCTATTTTAGTCGCTGAGCTAGCTACCCTTGTCTACTCCTTCTGTTTATTCTATCTATTTGAAATTTATTGTTAATGACGTGTTCGAAATAAATTAAAATTAATTTGTCAAATTATGTTTAATCAAATGGTTATTAATGCAGTGTCAAAAACTTGAGAAACTGCTATGAACTGGACTAATATTTTGTTTGCTTGATTATTTGTTTTTAGACCCTGTACTTTAAAAAAATACAAAAGGGTGTATTAAGGTAGGTTTAATAAAAAATGTGTGTAACTCCCAGAAGAAGGCGTTTCAAACCTTGCAAAATATATAAGCATATTCTTTATCAGGACGACGAACTTAGACGATATAGACGTCCGCATATAGTCGAAATAGTTGTCCGCATGAACCCCTAGATCTCACAAACTATAAGAGCTAGGCACACCATTTTCGGTATGTAGGTTCTCCTATACTGTACGCTGATCAAGTTTGTTTTAGATTTTGGATATCTTTCCCGTTTCCCCGCCAACCGCAACAGTTTTAAACAATTTAAAAGTAGCCTATATAATTCTCCATTGAACTGCATTACGATCGGATAGGAAACGGCGAAGGTGTGCAACAGACAATTTACTCGATTTTACACAACGTACAGGGTCTAGAACTGCCGATTGCGTCCGATTGCAACCTTCTGCCCGACTGATCCGCTTCATCCTTACTGGTTTTGAATTATTTTTTAATTTATTGCCAGTTGAAAGTAAACAATTTTTCAAGTGAATGCTTATCACATTGACAAACTGTCAGCGCTTTTGACAGGTTGTGCACACACACACACAGACACGTGCTCGTGTCACACACTTGAGAGCGTGTGTGTGTGTGTGTATGGGGTTAGCTAGTAACAGCTTTAATAGCAGCCAGCATAGGCAGGCCATTGTAATCGATCGACGCTAACGACAGCGCCATCTGTCGGCTGCTGCTGTCAGTTTTAATGATACGCACTGCGCACTTTTCACACTCACTTGTTGACTGACTAACTGTATTTGTAGTTGTTGCTGTTGCTGTTGCTAGTGTTAGTGTTAGTGTACGAACAGTGGGATAGCCAGTTAAAACAAGGTTCATGTGGTGTTGCATAGCTGCAGCCATCTTGTTGACAATTAATTTGGCTTCAAGGCTGTCATTGGTGTCATCTTTCAAGACACGAACTGAACAGCCTGCTCCCCTTGACAGTTTCCTTTCAATACTTTGTACAGCCAGTCAGAGAATGTGAAAAACTTTTTATGTAAGGCAGCCATAGTCAATTAAAAAAAACCAGTAAGTTTTTTCGAAGCAGATCAGTCGGAGGCGCACCCTATGTATTTTAAATAATATTTAAAAATAAAATTATTTATAATATATGCAAAGCGCAGTAGCATTCTACATTTTCCACTTGCACTAAGTTGGTAATCCCCTTTGCACTTTTAAAATTGTAATGGGAACGTGAAAATCACTTGCCACAATATATTGCAAGATATCTCTCGGATGAACAAGAGACGAGATGTTTTGAAATCTCTCAACAAAAGAAAATTTCTCGCAAAAGAAGCACAGAATCGAGCATAATTCTGTTTCAAACATGAATAAATTAAATATGTATAAATATTTTAGCATACGAATTTTTAAACCTTTTGAGGCGTTGAAGTTTTGTGCATTTATAAAAGCTCTTTGATTATATAATAAAAGTTTGCATGTAATTCCCCCTGCCGGCAGAAAACACGTTTTTTCCGTGATTAATTGCACTTCGCCAACAACGCCCATTTCTAATTAGCTATGTTTAAAAGAGCTGCAATTAAATAGATTAATTTAATCTAAAAATCAGCGTGTGGAATTTAAATCAAACAGTTGAATTTTACATAGACCAAATAATAATAGAAAATTGTAGCTTAGGTGTGAGATAGGCATTCCTTTCAAATATTAAATTATCTGAGGAGAAGTTCTTGGAATTCATTGATATTCACAAGTGGAATGAAGCATAGTATTATATTGGCATTTTCCCATTCTGATTGGTCTGTATTGCCTCTCAACTTATATTGATGTGTATATAAATTGATTTTCCATCATATTCGTGCCATTAACTTGCAAATTACAACTGCCGTGTGAGGCAGAGCGTCTAATGCTCCTGCCATATTCACATCTGTTGTTTGAGCATATGTCTGGCTGTTAGTGAGTGCGATTCGTTCTATTCGCATTCATGGCTTAGTTAAATGCGTTATCTGCTGAAATAATTGTGAGTTAAGCTTGTTTGGTGGCGAAACACTTTAAGCCAAATAGTCAATTATAGTTTGTATGGCAGCTCTTCATTGGTATTCCCCTAATGAGCGCCTTGCGCCGTAATGCAATTTTTACGATATCTATCATACGCCGTGTTGTCCCACAACGGCGCACAATAGCGCTAGGAGCAGCGAATTAATTAAACACTATACAAGTAAGTATGGTATAGTATAGCAAGTTTAGTCGGCCACAAAGTCGCAATAGACACATAAAATTTACTGCTTTGGTGATAAGCATAAAAGCCATAGGGCTGACTAAGTTTCCCAAGTGTGCTCAGTGTCTTCATGGCTCGACTTCTCCTAATTGAATGATAAGGCATGACAAAGGTGTAGGTAGGTACATATGTATACATGTTTATATACAGACAATTCAGATTCGCTTTTTTGATGAACATGAACATGGAAACGTCATAGGTTTTTTCTGTTGCGTTTTGTTTATACACACAAATCATTTTGGCAACTAAAAAAGTAAGAGAAATAATATTACTCATACGTCATGGAAAACGCGTGGTAAATGTGAAAATATTTCAAGTAAATAAATAAAGCATTCGCATTAATAAGTAATGCACATACTTGTATACCTATTAAATATACACAGAGAAATCCCTATGTACGATTACTTTTTTGTGTACAACTGAAAACTGAAAACAACACAAATTTTTATTTTGATTTTGATTTTGATTTTGATTCCATGCGGAATTTGAAATTCTAGTTGGAGTACATTCTCGTGTTCTTTATTTTGTGGGGGCAGTTTTATTTTCTCATTTGCTTTTTGTTCTTTTCGTTTAAGGCGTCCCACAACTTTTGCTGCTTATTGCTCCGAACACTTGAAATGTGTACGAAACATTTACATATATTTGCCAGGAAAGAGATATTGGAAATTAACCTAAACAGGTCTGCAAAAATACTGCGAATATTATGATGGATTACGACAAATATTAAAATGGCTTAACAGAATATTAGACTCAGGTTTCCAAATTTCTTGCTATCAATTAATTTATTTATTTATTAACGTATTAATTTTATAATATATCGTATATTTAAATAACAAAAATTTTTGTATGCCCTTAAATTATAGAATCTTGCCTCGAGCTAACAAGACATTTTTTTAGGTAAAAAATAAAAATAAATATGACTGAATACATTGGAAGCCACTCTTTCTATGAGATATATGTATACGTTAAAACATGGACCCGTAAGTTGAATAAAACTATACTGAATTACCACGGCTTGTCTTTCTGTATTCATAATTGGTCTTAGACAATTTAAATTATATGATAGCATTTTTTAAATAGCATACAAATTGTTCAACAATATATTCCGGATCTGTTGGATATAGCCACATCCGCCTGTCAGTCTTTTGATCCGTATGAACACCTAGATCTCGCAAACTATTTCCGTTCTACTCATCTGCCTTATCCATACTTCTTAGTACCTGAAGACATTTTTGTGCATTGTTATATTTAAATGTTCACTTTGTACCGAAAAAAAACAGAACAGTTTTGCCCTTTTGAGTGCTTTTCATATTTCCATTTTCCGCAAATAAATATATATAAAGTTGGGCATATCGAACATTTTGTTTTGTTATTGTTGAAGAAATATGCCAATGCACACAAAACTTAAAGAACATTTCTTATGGCAACCGCATGGACACAGACTGTGTTACGAAAGAATTTCATTTCCATCAAATGCATATAATTCTTAAATTTTCACTTTGCACAACTTTTCACTGTCTGTAAGGTATGATCACTTTCACAGCCTCGACTCACCTGATCAGCGGCTTCGCCTTGAAGTTCTCCAATCGAGGGTCGTTTCAGATTGCGCATAGATATGCGATAGTTATCCAAGCGCGGAAGCGTCTCCCTGTAAGGCAGAACATACGAAGTTTAGTTAGGATGCAACGTAGACGGCGGGATAAAGGACAAAGTAAAGTTTTCCTACTGATGATAAGGCAGTAGAATAACCACTGCCTCGGGCAGCATGACCGTTGCCTGCAGCATGTTGAGAGCAAATAGATACTCGTACTGTAGAGCCTCAAACAACACACACTCGATACAAGTTCCAAAAAATAATATAATAAAACACGCAGAAATGAGCAACTTTTTGAATGGTCAAGGTGGCCAAGGGGAAGGCCAATGCCTTGTTGGGTGAAATGCTCAAAAGATTGGAAGAAGAAATAAAAACAACAACAGTAATAGCAAAATATATAATGCAAACGAAGAAAAAATAATAATGAATAATGAAAAATCGCCCTCTGTAGTTGTTAGCTACTTCTTCTTTGGCTTCTGCTACATGTTTTTATTATTGATCTGTGTTTTTTCTGTCTGCTGCAGAAAGGAATATGACTTTTGCACAGTGAAACGTGCAGACTGCTCTTTTAAATTTTATTGTGTGTATTTACCGATTCCAAATGAAAACAGAAACAGCAATTCCACTGCCAAAGATAATTTAAAAGCTTAAAATGGGCAAAAATAAAATTCTATGTGCTAAAAGCCGGAGGGAAAATGCAGTAATTGATGGCGCCACATGATCATTTTGTAGGTTGCAAGGGGTTCTGAATACCTGGGCAGATATTGTATATAATAATTTTTTAAAATTTAAATCTATATATTTTCAAAAGAGATTTACTGTGTTTTGTTGCATACTTTTTGAGGGGAAATATTTAATGAATAAATTTACGCTGATTTAGGAATCCCTTTTAAGGCACGCCTCTTTCTACAATTATTACAGAAATCGGCAACGTGGGTTGTTTATATAGCATACTCGATTTGAATAATAAAAACAAACTACAGAGCACCATTTCTGGTTATTATATTAGATATTTCTTAATTTTCAATACACATTTCTTCATATACTCTCTGGTGGCAGGCAGCAATGTCTGTGCCATTCACAATCATCTAAACAATTCACATTGCATGTTGTAAGATTGTACAAATTATTCTATATATATAAATTTGTATATGTATATTGATCTATTGGCTGTGTGGCGGTTTCGTTGAGATTTAGCTAGTATGATTTAGTTGTACAATTGAAGTGAATATGCAAGACAAAGCTCAGCCCGTGGTTCATTCGTCCGGCTGTCCGACTGTCCGGTTGTCCGACTGTCTGGCTATCTGTCTGTTTGTCTCTTCGATCAATTGAACTTGTTTACGAGTGTTTATTCCTTGGGCATGATATCACAACGTTTGCAATGACTAATTTATTGTTGGCACACACAATCATCATCAATTCGTGAACTCATCTCAACCCTGCAAAAAAACTCTATCAAAACAAAACGCATCCAGTTGGGAGTGTGGCCCAAATTGATGGGTTTTCCTTCAATTGAATATCGACACAAGGTGCGTAATCATAACATGACTTTGAAAACAACTTGCCATATAAGTTTTCAGTTCCAAGTTGTAATTTCTTATTGATTTCGCTGATGTAACTTGTTTGCCGTGCGCAAAAAAAAAACTTTTGAATATACCCCAACATTTCATTCAGATATTACAAACATTTTTAGACGGCTTCTTGGCATGTTTTTAATTGAATTTAATTCGCAGCTTGTTTTCGTTGCTTTTAAACTAGTAATATGTTTTTTTTGTTTCTTGTATTTATGCCAATAAGAAAGCGATCAGCATTTTTCTGTGCCATGTTTATTTGATGAAACTGATCTTGAACTCTGGTTCAAGTATGAGAATTCTTGACATGTCATGTGCTTTAATTTTCATTTCATTTTGAAATTTAATTAGTCCAGAATTTCCATGTTTCGGAATTAAATTTTAATTAAACTGATTATCATTGTGAAATTTCAATAATTTTGCTTAACTCGCAGCCTCACCTATAAAAATGATTGATCTTGGGAATTTTTAGCTTTAAATATATATTTGGTTGTAGCCTATAATTTAAGCCTGTTAGTCTATGTGTAATTTTAGAAGCTAAACATGAACTAATTATAAACTAATTTTAATAATAATACCCTGGCTTATAGCGCTGCTCTCACTGTACATATATGATTTTCACACTGTGATATGGGCTTTTTGAAGTGATACGATTTTTCCCGCTTAAACGGGTAAAGGCAATTAAAGTTACGGTTGAAAAATACGTGCTTGTAATAAATAAAAAGTGGAGTCACCTTCGTGCGAGTTGTGCAAATAAAAACATTATTTATTCACTTTTTATTTTGGCAACATTTCGTTGCCTGTTAAAAGGTCATTCAGCAAATTTACTGAAGTTTACAACAATTTCGGTCTTTTGTTATGTTTTGCCTTCTGCGTTGTTTAGGTTTTTTACGCTCTCTTTGTTCCTGCTTTGTTTTATGCCACCATCATTATTCAGATATCAGGTTTAAAGTAGAAAAAATATAAAAAAAAAACCCGAATCTACGCAAATTCTGCCATACTTTTATAATATTCAAATTGTGACTATGCAAAATTTTAAAATATGAATTTGAACAGGTTTAAATAAGCTTACACTTTTATATATACTTTGGTTAGATTTTTGCATTTGTAAAATAACTAATGGTTTCAAAAATAATACAAATCACTCATTGCGGTTTAATTAAATTTTATATCAGCAAATTAGTTGATGCTGAATCACGATTCTTATTTTATCAAGCACTAAAATAATGAAAAAACCTGTATTGACGTACATTTCAATTTTTCTAGAAAAAGATATTGTTTTAGATACTGTCAAGATACTTCATGAAGTTGCTCAGATTTCGGCTAAATGTTTGTTGACAATCAAGCGATTTTTTCAATTGCTGTATAATAAAACAAGTTTATGATTGATATTCGCACCTCTTTTAATCTTGTCTGAAGGCATAAAAACCCCACATCAAAGATAAGTAACAACTCAAAACTTGAAGGTACGAAAGCACTTTGATTTGCAAGGTTTAAATTAAGCTTATATTGGCGATAATAATTGCACTGCTGAAATAAGTACAATATTATGTATTATCAAATGCCGCGCCTGATTGCACAATTCTGTGTTTCATTTTCTCCAATAAATATTTGATTTTTGCTGTTTTGTATTCCTATTCCTATTCGACACGGACCATAAAACAGAACAGAGAGAACAAATTTCAAGCATTACGAATGGCGAAATGTGAAAATACACATTTTCAAATCTATATACACATAGTTTACAATAAAGAACACAAAGTATACACTGTAAGCTTCTTGTACTGTTGAAAATCATTAAAATTATTTGAATTTCTTATGAATTTCTAAACGCCTAAATTTAATTTTCACTTTTATTATTTCATTGCGGTGCATTGAAGTGCATTTCTACTGTATCTAGTTATAAAACACCCACTTTGTTAGCTGTGCCAGGCTGAACTTCCGTTCGGCATCCGATTTGCGCAAGAACTGTCCGAATCCTCGGAAGGACAGACGGGAGGTACGGCGGTTCTCAGCACCCTCCGCCGCCTTGGGCTGCAGATGATTGTCGTTGGAGTGGCTGCTATCCGCAGGTCCATTTGGAGCATGATGATCCGTATTGCTGTTGGCCGGTTCCGCGTCAAAGGCGGCGTTGGCGCTGCCATTAACCTTTGAAATTTGAAAACGATCTGCCATTGTTATGGCGTTGTTAACGTTATTATTATTATTATTTTTGTTGTTGGTGAATCAACGTTAATTTGCTGTATAATTATTTTATTTGTTTGTTGATGTTTAACACTGGTTTTCGGGGATTTATTTTCAAACTGAATTATTATGCATAATAAGCAGCTACGGGTTCAGCAGGACCCTATTTAAATTTATTGAAGTTATTTAAGTTCAACGCACGACGCGTCACGGATAAACGGAACCGTAACTGGAGCGAACACGATGTTCTCACGTCGATGTCTCGGCGGCGTTTAACTGCCAATGCGAATTGTAGGCATATATTTAAAGTGTGATACTCCAACTAAATATTTACTGTATATGCATAAAACATATGTAAAATGCTTTAAGGCGGTTGACGATTTTTCTTTTAATTTTTTATTAGCACTTCACGTATGAGACAGCGCAACCAAATGCTCCACGCGGCAGTTACAGCTTACAGACAACTTAACGCGCTGGCTGTCGCACATCGTTTGAGCGTTCTCGAGTGTTTGCTGCTTGATTATTATGGTTTTTGATTATGGACACCATTCTGACTGTTTGCTGCTGCCTCTCGTTCGGCTTTCGCTTGATTTCAATCAAATACGCATGGCGTCAGAATAAGCGCAGTGCGCCTGTGTGCGAGAGTGTGGTGAGCACGGTTGCCACTTCCAAATAAAACCATACACAACAGATGAAAAAACCCCAAAAAATTTCGTAAAAAAAAGAACCAAATAAATATTTAAAATATTTATCTATTTCAATTCACAAATATATATCGCAGTTGTTATAAACAAAGTTGGATATGCTTATAGTCACATATCTATTTAATTTCTTATTTAATTTTATATCAGGTTTAATTAATTTCTAATTTTTCAGGTTAATTTAATATGTATAATTATTAATGAGTTTTTAATTTGAAATCCAGTTTTTTCTGGCAACACTGCTCAGCAACTCAAACATGTTCGACGGTGTAGCGCGCGAACACACTTTCGTGGTGAGTTTTCAAATGCCGTACTGTTTGCCGCTCATTTCAAAACACATGCAAAAAACACACACACACACACACACATACATGCACGCTCCCGTCAGCGTTCTCAGCGGATATTATAGCAACAGTAGCGAGAAGCTAATCTCAGCGAAAACAATTACAGTCTATAATAAAAAGAAATGTAAATATTTGTGTGTGTTCTCTGTTGCATTAGCAGTGCTGTTACACAAAAATACCGCAGTGTGACCAGCTTGTATTACACTTGCCAGGACCTTTTGGCAACGTGGTATATTCTCTGTGGTATTTTAAGCTCAGTGCTAAATATACTAATTGTGGCGCCATTTTGTTAATTTAACATTTGTGAGTTACTAATTTAGCAATTTCGCACTAGATTATTTAGTATATGCTATTAGCTTGTTTCTTTTGTTTACTTAATTCATAACAATGCGACGCCGACACTTGAATCTCACATTCACACACACACACACACACACATTTCATATAATAACATCTTTACTACCCGGTCCGCGACAACAGCAACAGCAACAACAATCACAATCTGGCCAAAGAGCGTAGCAAAAAACCCCATTAATCGAATTAAAATCGGTTTTATCTGGTTTGATTGGCTGACTGGTTAACTGGCTTGCCAGCTGCTTGCTGGCAGTGGATCCAAAGGCGGTAACATTTCAAATATAACACGAAATGTAAAAAAAAGACGATATTCTGTAAACGAAAGTGGTTTTCTCTTGGTCAAGCAACTCCCTACAACAGAATGGACCAAACAACCGACCGCTTCTCTTGTCGCGTGAAGAATGCAGTCAATGCAGTAACGCCTAATGACTGGCTCCATTGGCTACAGCTCCTGACCAGTGTTGCCAGAAATAGCCAGATTTCAGTTACAAAAAATCTGAAAATATATCAAAGTTTAGCAAAATAATATAAGTTATAAAATTTAAAATATATATACATGCATATTTTTTGAATGGATTTAAGATATGCTTAACTATATTTCCGAAACTAGCTAAATTGGCAACGCCGCTCTTGACTGATATTAATAGCCCCATTGCGGCTCTCACATTATTTCTCTCATTTTTATGCAGTACTCATATACGTAAACAAATAGAAAACATATGTTAAGTACTTGCGATTGTGCTCTTTGCTCTCTAGACGCTCTGTTTCTCACGCTCTTTATGGTATTCTTACGTATTTCTTTTAGATCTGTAGCCCATTGATAACACTTAAAAAAACAAGTTTAGGTTCTGCATAATATTAGTATTTAATTAATTTTTTCTGTTTGGTGTTCCAACTTTTTTTACAATAGGTTACTGAACCGAAATGTTCTTGAATATCAAACAAATAACTTAAAGAATTTACATATTTACAAATATTCTAGTTTATTTATGGCGACTTTAAACTGTTAGATGTAATATGGAAACATTCTTATCACTTTAAGTGGGTTAGCCAGATTCTTCTATCTTATCTTACGTGTGCCGTTGTATTAACATAATATACTTTAAAATATATACTATAGGTGTTAAAACGGATATAATAAAGCTTAAAATATTTGTTTGTTATTATTAAATTAAAGTGTATTGGGGCTTTCGGCAAAAAAATTAAGCTTTTGCTCTCTACATGTTGAATTCACCACAAAAAATGAGTACTACGAGTTGAATAAACAAAGATAATGTATGTGTATATGGTATACTATATCTTCAACTAAACTTACTTCTACACATGTACGAATAATATCTCATTAATGTAGATTTTTGTGTGAATAAAAAATATTTGTTAATTATCTAAACAATTGTATCAGCAATAGTTTAAACATTGCTATTTACAGCTACAGCGTCACTTTTTGCCTCTTTTGTTTTATTGTTGTTAATATATTTCCAAGTATGTTATGATTATTTTCTTTGCCAAGATTTCAATCATTTTATGGCTGCACTAATTGCATTTACAATGTGTTTATCTAATTAATAAAAAAAAAACACTTGAATTGTTAGCGAATCACATCGTAAATTACTTTATTTATATAATAATGAATTTATTTCTGATATACGATATGCCAAGTTGCTTATATTTACTTAAAGATTTATACTTATATGATGTAGCACATTTCACACCCACTTGGTATTTGTATTAGGGCAATTAATAGTATACAAATTGCTTTTGTATTTCCATTCGAAATATTGCTACTCACAGAAGTTTATTGTGTATTTGTTTATTTTTATTAATCGTGTGCATTAATGATCTTTTAGATGAAAATAAAATCGTTTATTTTATGTTTCATTTGAACAGAATTTTTTAACAAGTTTGTTTATTTTATAGGGGTTTAAAATTGGAATGTTTGAGTTCTGTTTTATTATTTTTCGCGTTATTTGTATTATTGTTACTATATTTGCATGATTTGTTATGGTAGGTATAGTAAGACTTTGTCACTAAAATTCGTAAAATATTTTTTTTAACAAATTTTATTTTCGTATTTTACAAAATTTCTTTATACATGTAAAGATAAATTTTGTAGTTTATATTATCAAAATACAAACTTGATAAATTAAATTATATGAAATCAGCTGAAACATAAAATCTTTAACTTATTTTAGTCAATGAAGTATCAATAGGAATAAAGTTTTTCCCAGGCGAATGTGACATTTAAAACTGGCCTAAAGCTAATATTACAAACTACTGAGATTGGTAACTAAAGGATGGCAGGCATACAAATCTTACTAGTATAGCCGGAAAAACAATTCAATCGGAGCCTGTTTGAACCTGTTGTAAGCGGATTGATTGACATTCAAGGCGTTTGTTGCACTGATTAACACCTTTTGGGGAACAGGCGGGTCCGAGGTATTTTAAGGCACACGTGGGCTGACCTAGGGCAAATTGGTCTAATTGAAAGAGGCAACAGTTGCTGAAATAGACAACTTTATTGTTTTACAACTGAAATTAGATGCCTAATGGTTGACAAGGCGTATAGATTGTACAATGGTATGTAACTGCTAATTAATTGACTCATATATATCAATAATAATAATAATATCTTCCGTCTAATAATGAATTTGGTGAGCCTGAGCATAGGAAACAAGTTTCATTAGACAATGTCGGCACCTATCAATTAGCTGTGGCTTTGGGTTCAAAAACACTACGTATACAATGACACTTATCGAAAGATAGGAACATTATTTGACACTTGATTATTAATTGAATTAACTGCTTTATACCACTTTAAAAAGGTTTTAATTTAGCCCGGCAATGCGAATATTCCGCAGAGATCAACAAGTATCTAGATACAATCGCTTCAGTTCGGGATCCCAGACGAGCGTACGATTCTTTCCGATCTTTGGCTTTAAAGTACTGGCGTCAATTGATTCTAGATTCCTTTCTGCTGAAACCATGAGTATATGAAATATGTGTTAACTGATTGGATAAAGAACAGAACAGTTGAAGCTGTCAATCGCCTTACAGCCTTGTTATGTCTTGCTTTTGCCAATGAAATCAAAAGTAAGCTATGCCAATGCTAAACAGAGAATTTCATTTTCAATAAATATTTTCAAAAATATAAATAAATGCTATTGTTCATACACAGAGCTTGCTTGAAGTATTGCTTCAGCAAACCGCAGTCAAACAATAACTTTTATATTTATTTTATAGCTATAAATAAAATCTTAGCACAACCGCAAATATGACTTAATTTCAAACTGCAATTTGCATTTGGCTCTCCACAAGCTGGACTTGGAATTGCCATGGGGATTTTTCATACTCTCTATGCTCTCAGCTCAGCTAATTGTTTTTTCATTACTTTTTTCCAGTAAAGCCGCTAACGAAGCATCGCCAGCACCCAGTCATTAATGGAACTGATTCGAACCGCTTTATTGCAGTTACAACTCGCTGAGCGTCGGCTGGTCTGGCTGGATGCTTGTTTAGTTGATGTTGTTCTTGCTCTTGTTGTAGTTGTTGTTGCTCAGCTGGCCAGCAACTGTGACAATTGATAAAAAATGCAAAATCAAAAAATTAATAAAAAACGAAAAATATTAAAAAAATAAACAAATTAAAAATCAAGCGTTTCATTAGTCTAATTCAATTAAAATCAAATTTACAGGCGTCGTACTCAATTGCCAATTACAAGCAATTTCACACTTGCTCTATGTATAAAATGCAGCTAATTTATAATAGTATCTAAATAATAGGCGCTTCATAGCACAAATAATAGTTACTATGCAATAACCTATTTTATTTTGCCTAATTGTCAAATTTATTTAAAGCTTTTCAATATATAAAATGCGTATTCCCCTAAGCTGCAGCTCTTGATTTTACTCTGCATTTCTTTCCAATCTTATATATTTGTATCTCGAAACTCTGAACTCTTCCAAGGTGACTTATCGTTTTTATTGAACTTTCTCAAGAACCTGTTTTGTAATTGTTTTAATTTGTTTAACTTCAGCGCTTTCCTTATGTCGAATAAATTCAGCAAAGGTGTATCTTAAGTTCAATAAAAAAGGGTCAGTTTTAATAGCTTAACGGTGCTTAAATTTCACCCTTTTTTATTTTCAAAATAAATTTTTACTTACTTGAAAAATAATACTAATTAAAGCTTATAATATGCATTTTAATAATAAATATTTGTGAATAAAAAATGTATATATCTAATTAAAATAAGTATAATGTATTGGAAAAATTCCTGAAAAATCAGATTAAACATGAGAATTATGTTAAAAAATTTAGTTATCTATTATAATATTTATTATTGTATATTGGAATAAAGGATAGACTTACTTACTATAACTCACTTTAATTAACTTTAAATGTTAGTGATTTAATTACAATTATAAAATACAAATTTAAATAAAACAATAAATATATATTGAACAAAATGCAGATACAAATCTACAAATGGAATTATTGATTAAAAACAGACCTCGTACTTACTTTGGTAAACCTCAACCTTACATTTTCGATTGCTCCATAATGTGAACACAAACAAATTAATCAAAGCATCAATCATCATTCAAATGCATGTTCATATTCATTTCAGTTGTCAATCAATGGTATGTATGTTTGGTTTTATATAAATGTGAAGAGAGCTAAAAATAAAATTCACTCTCAACAGAGAAAAATTGAAAACGGATAAATATTTATTTGGTATACTATGTATTTGTGCTGATTGAGAAAGGAAATGACATGGCACAAATAAAAATTGAACTTGAGCGAGTTTGAATTGTGCGAATTCTCCCTTTTTAATACAAGTCAATAAAAAATTTCATTCGTTTGTTTTGTGGTTCTTTTCAATAAATATTTATTTGGTTTTTGTTTGGCATAATTAGTTTACACATTCAAAACATTTAAAATTCTTATTCCTTTCGTTAATGGCCACCGATTTGAGTAACTCGTGTTAATTTCTAGAATGTTTTGTTGATTCACATTTATGCTGTTAACTTTCACACTTAATATTAGGTAGACACTTGAAGTTCCATTTTCTTTCTAAGCTTTTCATTTCGTTTAAGCCTCTCATTATCTAGTTTCCATGTGTTTTTATTTTATTGCTAATAGTGTTAAAGTGTTGCAGTTGATTTACTGGCAACACGTCGAGTTAAATTCACTTAAATCCTACATTGAAATTGATCTGAATGAAGAGATTTATTAACAACAAGATCTATAGCTGTTGGGAGGGTTGAACTAGGTCTAGGGGAATTCATTTGTATTGTATAAATTGTAGAGTATATTGTGGAAAATCGGAGCTTTTAGTTGCGGCATTTCATAGCCAGAAAATCGTATTCAAATTTCAGTAATACACCATATAACAACGGGTGGGTCTCCTGAAGATGGCTTACAATGAAGTTCAATTCGCTGTGATCTGATAACAATAAGTACAATTTACCGATATCTGACAGATAATACATTAAAGCACACATACATATACGATATACGCGACGTATCTAGAGAAGCGGTAAGCAGTTGGAGCTCTAGCTGTGAAGGAGGGGGAGAAAGCATTACATAATTCAACATACATATATCTCAACAAATTCTTATCAAAATCTATGGTGAACTACACAAACTTAACCACAATAAAATATGAATATATCTATGTATATGTATATATGTTTTTATGTAAATATGTAAATATGACTTGCATTTGCGGCTAGGGGGCAGCATTTGATTATGTTAAGGATAACGTCATGCCCCAGCTCTCAAAATGTGCCCAAGTATAAACTTCTCTCTCAGGTATTGAGCTATGACATAATACTATCTTTTTGGTTTGTTTCGTTTTGGCTTCCTTGCATCCAAGGCATTAAATGTTAACTTAAACGACCAAGTGCGACACATCGCTGGTGTAGCCCGGCGAGTAGCGCGGTGGCAATGGATTCTGCTGAGGACGCGTCTTGCCCAGGCCCAGAGCTTGCGGACCCAGACCCGCCTTGGCCAGCTCATAGGGTTTGCGTATGCGCAGGTAATCAGCGGCGTCTCCCGGCCAGGCCCGCTCCGGTCCCAGGCGCTGCCCCAGACGCGGATAGCGTCGCTTATCCACGGCCAGGCTAATGGTGCCTGGGGCATGGCTGGCCATCAGACCCACGTTATACTGCCGTTGCATGGCCAATGAGGCTCTAATGGTTTTGCGTTTCTGCAGTTTAAAAGGAAATGAAGTTTAGAGTTGTGGAAGTTGAGAGATTATACAAGGCAGACATACCTCAATGGTGCCACGCCATTTGTCCGCTGCATGGCGAGCAATGTCCAAACGCTTCTGCTTTTTCACCTGATGTTTCTTATAAATAACTTCGATGATGATCAAACCCACGCCGCCCGCAATGCCCACACCCACCAATATGAATACTCCCGCCATATTCTTCAGGCCCAGCGTGTTGGGCGTCTTCTCGAACAGCTCGCAATTCTGCTGCACCTGACCATGGAAGATCCACTGCTTATCCAGCTTCTCCATGAAACCACCTGCAAAGCAAAAGAAGAACAACTAAGTTTGGAACTTGTTTATGACAAATCTTTGCTCACTCTCATGGAACTCGAGTATGGCCAAAGTAACCGCATCTGTCCAGGGGGAGCCCTTCTGCAGGCCAATGCCGTAGCCACTGCGCCCGAAGAGCTCGCCAGCGGTGACCAGCTCACAGTCCTTGGATGCCTCGTACTCCAGTCGGGAGGAGTCCCAGATGAAGGCCATTAGCTTGCTGTAAACAAAGGGTGCGAACAGTTAGTGAGGGTTTGGGCCTTGACATCAAGTACAACATGTAGGAAAGTTGAAGAAAACATTTAGAAGTTAAGAGAGAGGTTTCTTAAGTACGGGGACGAACACGAATACGGTTACGAATACGATTACGAATACGATTACTACGGCTACTGAAGAGAGAGAAGAGAAAGTTATAGAGAGATTTGTAAGATGGTTGAGTGGATAGTGAGAAACTGTAGTTGTTGTAGTAGAAGTAGTTGTTGTTGCTTGCTTGATTGCTTGGTTGATTGATTGATTGATTGGTTAGTTAGTTAGTTGGAGTGGTGCCAAATTCATGCGACTATTTATCAGCTATAAAAGAGCCGAAGCGAGCGCTCTTCAGTTCGCTAGCAAGTTACCCCTTCTTCACATCCTGTATGGCCTGCTCGGCAGTGACATAGTTGTTGGACTCCATGGTGCGATACATATTGGATAGTTCCACCTGCCGCCGGAAGTACATGTCCACCGATGAACCCTTGACCGTGGCGCACGTCAGATTCTCCATGGTGTTGCGCAGTCGGGCATCATTGATGCCACTCAGCTTCGTCTTGGGCCGCTCCAAGACGAGAAAGGCGGCCAGGTTGGCAGTGTAGGAGGCGACTATAATCATGGCAAACCCAGCCCATACCATGCCCAGCACACGGGCCGAGAAACTGCGGGGAGTCCCCTCACCAATGCCGCTATTGAGCAGCACACCCCAGGCGAACCAAACGGCGGAGCTCAGGTTCAGGGCCTTCTCCTCGTTGCTGTCCGAATGCGATAGCTTGAAGCGTCCAAACGGCGAGAATCTAATGGTTAAAGAATCATTCGGTTAGTTGGGCGTACATCCACACATCCAAATTGGTTAACCATGGCTACGTGATGTCGGGGGAATTGTCAACGGGAGGATGGTCGCTCTGCTCGCTGCCTTTCAACCGTCAAATGCAACGAGCATCAACTTTCAACTATCACTCCAAGAGCGTTAAGGTTTGTGTGTTAGGGTTAGTGTTGCCAATTTTTTTGTTTATCCGTAAACTGGCCGAATCGAGTTATTCCAGCGCTTTGGCCACAATGGCAGCTGGCAGCATGTTGCAACAGTTTTTAACAACTTTTAGTAGTTGGCAACAATTGTGCCACGGTTGCCATTTAAAAATGAATGAAAAAACTTACTAATATCATTAAAAAGCCACACGGCAGAAAAAAAAAACCAAATATAAATAAAAAAAACACCACTTTTAGCAGAATTATGCGCATTCATAACAGTTGGCAAATTTAGCAATTGTTTTGATAATCTTATATAGTTGGCAAGAATTCCATTATTTTAGTTGGCAAAATGTTGAAGTAAGTTATGCAATTTGGCAATTGTTTTAGTACTTTTAAGCAGTTGGCAACAGTCCCAGCAGTTTAAGACAGTTGGCAACGCTGGGCAATTGTTTTAGCTCTTTTTAATGGCTGGCAACATTTTGGCAATTCATAAGAGTTGGCAACATTTGGCAAATTGTTTTAGTACTTTTAAGCAGTTGGCAACAGTTCCTGTGCTTTATGGCAATTGGCAGCACTTGCCAAATTGTTATAGTATTAGTTGGCAACAGTTATTGTTTTACAAAAATTGGCAGCACTGATATAGTTTCGGTTGTATTAGGAATGCAGGATCATTGCTTACCTGTCGAGCAGATATAGGACGAGCGCCACAACATGGACCGACACCATTACCAAGATCCATAGCGTGTTACTAAATGGCTGCAAGAAAGACACAAGAGTACTCGATCGGGACGGTTTCTTCTCGAGTATTGTAATGCCTTGGTATTTGAATGGTTTCGAGAATTCAATGTACTCGGCACGCTCCGGATTAATGGTTAGTGGTGCAACGATCATGCTGAAAAGAGAAACCAAATAAAACATACAAATCTCAGAGGTTAAATATGCCACTTGATGATTTCAGAGCTTACTCGGCACGTTCATTTACTAATTCGCCTATAAGACCCGTCCACTCCTTGCGCAGTGTCATGGCTCCCGAGGTATTACGTAGAATATAATGTCCGAATTGGCCATCCGGGGATAGGGCCAGATCGTAGGTGAAGTTAATGCGTTTGGAGAGTTCAATGAGCAAATCAATGCAGTAGCCACGACAGCAATACTCGTTTGCTAAAAATCAAAGAGAATTATGCGATGAAACTAACATCCAGAGAGCCCTAAGACTGGGATAGAGCACTACCTGCATTATCGCTGGCATTGAACAGCGGACAGGGACGCTCATCCTGCTCACACCGGAACTCATCGTCGCCCATATGTCGCACATACACAAAGGGCTTCTCCTCTATGGTGAGCAGCCTAAGGTGTGTAGGTATCATAATGCCCTCCGGTTTCCGCTTCTGCTTGCCGCCCCATATAATTTCGCTATCATTGATGCGCATCTGCATTCTGGCCCGCACCTGCATTAAGGATATATTATGAATTGCTTATGAATTTAACCGTTTGGCAAATTTGCGTTTATCATATATTAAATGCATATTATTGAACATAGAAGATTTTAATTCGGAATAGATACTCTCTATTATTATATTTAACTTGGTAAACACAGAAGTTATTAAAGAAATAATGAAATTATTTATAAATTATTTAAGAAGTTTTACTTTTTATTAAGATTTGTCTACCAAAGAATAGGAAACATACAAAATCGGAGTTCAAGGGGTTAAATAGGTAACATAGGTACTAACCCTATCATAGCTGAACTTGCCCACGACGTGCTTCTTGTGGCCTTCGCGTATGTTGATCACATCGTAGCCCGCATATATGCGATCTCCATTGTCATCAAAGGCCACCTGACCCGTTTCCCCAGTGATATTCCTCGTCTTCAGATACTGGAAGAGTCGTTTGCCTGTCATGGGGGACAGACGTTGTTACCCTTACACTTTAATTTGCACGTGTCATTTAAGTTACGCACCTGATTCCCAGTTGACGGCCGAATCGCCGCAGTCCTTGGGCGCCTCGGCAATGGTCTCATTCGAAATCATTTCCTTAATAGCCGACGCCAGCACATAAACGCTGTCCTGCAAGGCAGCAGCATGCATAATTAAAAGCGTTGTCAGCAGCAATTCGGGCACAAGCCAAGCCGCCTGCGGGCTGACGATGACGGTGGCGATGTCGACGCCGACGCAGTCATACTCTACTTACCCTAATGTGTCCCTTGTCGCTGTGGGCGTGTTCCAGCTGCAGGCCCAGCACTCCGACGGGCGTATTATTCGCATGCAGCGCCTGCTCCGTCACAATCCACACATGTCCCTCGCCAGTCATGTTGTATTCGGCGCCATCTCGGAATATCACTTGAGCGTCCTCGGTGCTAGCGGATAGAGAGATGAGAGTCTGCTTTAATATGCTGAAACTTGAGGATAAACACATAAAACCCCCACTGCTGGTAATAGATTTTAACTGCAGCTCATATAAAATTAAATTCTAATTTATTAAACCCTTTTTGTAGCATACTTTAAGGCACGTTTACGCCCAATACATTTGTCAGCACTTCCTCACGTTTACCTACCTGGCGTACACAAGATACACCCTGGATTGGGCTGTCTTCATGTCTATTAAATGCTCCGTAAAACTTTCCAACTTCGGCTCGAATTCGACTATCATCTCGACTGTGGCACGCACATCAACATCATCGTAGTAGGTCTGTGAGGTGGTTTGGAAACGACCTAAAATGGCGCGTCCATCCGTATCGGAGCTGTGTATGATGATTACCTGTCGTTGGCAATGACAATTTTATAAGTCAACAAATCATAAAGCCATAATTCAGTACATTTACCTACCTTGGTATAGAGAAAGTGACTGAGCAGCTCGAGCCAAACGTCTGCCTGATGGTAATATGGGGGAACTGTGCGCAGAAATGAGACGTGTATATTCTTGTCTGAAAAGGCCGCATCTCGGGAGGATATGCCAATAACGGGTATCGAATAGAAGCCGCTTGTATAGCTCACAGCTGCCGGGGACAAATCACCTGAGGTTTGCTCATGCGAGACGACAACGGCGTAGACCTGAAAAACGACACAAAATCAATGGAAATGAGCACGACGACAGCCAAAAAAGGGGGGAACTGAAGGAACAGCCTGAGGCAAACGGCAGACAAGCGGAAGTGTAAATTGAATTGAGCGTCAGCAGCAGGATCTGCAATCGACTGACACAATATATATAATATATATATTTCAATCTATATACATGGGAGTATTATTTGCTAGCAAAACCTGACACCAGCTGGAATGACACTGATTTGTTCTCCTGGGTGTGTAATGAAAGGTTAAAAATGGCCACATCTTGGGAGGCAAATGATAAATGACAATTGTGCTCCCCAAATTGATTCAAATGGTGTCGAGAGCTGAGTTTTATATACCTATAGCTAATGTTTATGATTAATAAACCCTAAGGGAAATTTATGAAGTCCAGAACTGAAGAAATAAAGAATTTACTTTGATTGTGTTGAGTTCACTGAACAGAGCATTTTGTAAGTTATTTAACAAACAAAAAATGCAAATATGTATGCATCGAAGTTTGCATGCTCTTTTGGTAAATATATAGAAATTTAAATAATAAAATAAAAGTAAGTGAGGCGAGCTTAGCAATAAATGACCTATACTTTAAATTCCATTTAAATTGAACTGATGCCCATGCGTTTACGAAGTGAACCGCATTCCATTCAGAAACATGACGACAGAAAGTCAAGCGAAATGCGACTCTGTGTGTGATATGCTCAGTCGAATTACCGCTTGTCATCGACTCATTTCCGAACCATTTCCTTTCGAATTATTAAAATGAAGAGCCAACCATAGCAGAAACCGCAAAACAGGGTGGCAGCACTGGCACGGTATGGGCAAGAAAGTGAGTATAGATGTAATTACATTTGCATAGACTGCCCGAAGTAACAGAAATGCAGCGTTGCCAATCTACCCGGAAAATTCTATTTATGCTTATCATTAATTTATTTACTAAATTTATATTTGTTGTATATTTTTCATTGTTATTTATTTTTTAATGTTTATCGAGCCTTTTCTGGCAATACTGTTAAAATGGAAAATTGTGTAATACTTACGCGTTTCTCAATCAACTTGTCACAGACATTGAATACCGTTTTGATGGGATTCTTGTCCATCCGAATCGTCTTATCGTAGTAGGTAACCTTACGTGGCACATATTGTTGATCGAAATTGAGATGCTGCAGGAATTTAAATTAACAAATAAGTAATTCTGTTAGCGAAACAAAATCCAGTTAGAATGACAAATGTCGAAGGACCAACAAAGCTTACCGATATTATTGTACTGAAATGCTTTTCACTGTCGGAATTGCTCAATACACCGCCTATATTGTACGTAGAGGGATTATCCGAAGCTGTATGCCTTTGTGTAACAATCGGCGGCACATGAACAATGGTTGCCACACACAAAAGCCAGAGATAAACAATTGCAGCAGCCATATTGCTGCAGGGGGACCTTTATTTACAGACTTTGGGGAAATGTAATAGCAGTGTGTGATGATTTCTTTAATTCCGCATGTGCATGCTAGACAAGCTGCATTTTCTGAAATGACCATATTAAAGGGATTGGGAATTAATAACCTGAGAAAAAACTGAACTTAAACAATCTAAATCTCATTACCACTGCAAAGGTTTCGATATTCAAGAAATAATAATTAAATAATCAAATATTATAAAATAATAATTTAAAATATACCAACGATTGCAATTTAATTTAATTAAATCAAACCAAATTTATTTATAATAATAATACTAATTCAACAAAAATATCAGTATTTTGAAAAGCCCGCCCAAACAGCGTTGCCATTTGCGCGAGAGCACAATGTGATGGCGTTGCCGTATCGCCCACTGCAAACGATCAGATGGTAATATTGGCGCTGGCGCTGCCAGACCTCGCAAAACGCTCTGCGATCAGATGTTCTGCCACTTGTTGCTCGTTTGCTTTCTCAGTCTTCGATGTTGTCGCGTGTCGCTTTGCCGCGATTTTTCTTATCGCGCTCTGCTACGCAAGCAAAATTTACATAAAATATCGCGTTCTAAAATCGCGTTTTAATACAATTTCTGCTGCTAATTTGTGCAATAATGCGTTGGAAAAGCGTGTAAACTGGTGAAAAGCACGCGAATCAAGCAGAAGGCAATGAAAAGTCCAAAAGAAAATGCATAAAAATTGCAATTGAAAATTGACCATTGTTTGCGTGTTTTGTTTGCTTGCGTTGACGTCGACGTCGACGTCGCTGCCGCTGTCGCCGTTGCAGTCGCCGTTCGTTATTGTCTTGTCGTCGTTGTCGTTGTCGTTTTTGTTGTTGGAGCCCAGGCTCGGTGTCTCAAAAGTTGTCTTTTGGCGCTGCTGCCGCTGCCCCCGAAGCGGTTTGTGGGCGCGGGGGCGTAATTGTTGTCGTTGCTTTGCGCTAAGCGCAATTGTTGTCGCCTGTTTTTTGTTGTTTCTTGTGCTTTTTATATTCGCTCGCGTTTGTTTTCCTATTGGCAGCAGCGACGCGTACGCATACGCTAACGGCGACGTCGACGCCGACGCTGACGCTGGCGTTGGGCGCTGCTCAAACATTGTTATTGTTGTTATTACTGTGTGCGGTCGACGTTTCGTTTGTTTCGACTTCGTTTGTTTCCCCTTTCCCGTTTCCCGTTTTCCCCTTGCGCTTTTTGTGGTTAAGTGCGCGTACTCAAGGTGAAAATAAATATATTGAGTTCTTTCGAGTACCTTTTCGAGTGTGTGTGCGGCCATAAAATTTAATTTGCAATAAAATTCGATTTACGATTCCCTTACATACATATATGCACACAGATACATATATGCTTATATGAATATATGTATGTTATATGATCGATCTGCTGAATCAGTTGCGAATAGGAAAATGCGAAATTATCGCTGGGAGCGCACAACAAATTAGATTAAAAACCTGCAGTAAATGTCATTATTGTAAGTACATCAACTGCACATGTTATGTTATAATGTTATAACCGATCAATCCGACGCGCCCGACTGCAAAATACCCTGCATCCTATATTTTAAATATGACTTAATATTATTTATACTTGTTACTTTTAGTCTGTACCATAGCTGAGCGCGAGCGAGCCAAATTCTGCAATATTGTTTCTTCAATAACTTTGGTATTTATTAAATTAATTTAATGAGCTTTGCAGTAGAGACAAATATAATGGTAGAGCCCATATATTCCAAATAACAAACTTCTATTTTTAATATTTCGCTTGTTATTTGGTTTTTATCGATTAGGGAGCAGTGCCATTAAACATTTAAAATTAACTTGAGAAAATAGCTCCTCTAGCTCTTATAGTTTACGAGATTTATGAGTATTAAATATTTCTGCCACGCCTCCTTCTGCCTTTTATATACGCACAAAATTATTAACCCGGTTTTTAACCATTTAATGGCTAGAGGGTATAATTAATTTGTGTGTCTGTATGAAACCAGTTACACCTGTTGCTCTCTGCTCAGCTGGGCTGCAGTTGGCAGTGCCGGTTAGGGGTACAAAGGGCTCGCTGTGACGCTGACAATTGGGTCAGGGCACAAGTCTTTGATAACGGTACAGTGGCAGCGACGACAGTGGGCACTAATTGCTAAAAACAAGTTTGCTTTCACGTTGCATAATTAAAGACAAATCACAAAGAATTCGACCCTTTCTTTCCATTGCCCATTCAGCATCAATTACAGAGGCTACAACAACTGTACAGCAACAACAATTGGAGCTCTCCTACGCTGCTCCTCTCTGCGGCACTCAATGTGAGTACTGTTAAACGGTGTTGCCGATTTTCTTCGAAAAAAGCTGTATTTGGCCACAAAAGAACAAAAAACCTAAACAAAAATGTGCTTTAAAATAAATGTGTTATGGGCAAAATTCGATCAAAAAGCCTAGAATTGTTGCGTATTTGAGTATAAATTTTACAACATTTAAGAAAAAGCTATAAAAAAAACTGAATTGTTTTTGAATTATTTTAAAATAAGTTTACAATTTTTCTAGCACATTCCGCCAGATCTGGCGGGAAAAGAGCGGATTTCTCAGCTGTGCTGTGAGCACTATTAAAGATTGCAGCTGGCAGACGCGTGCTTAATTAAGCGCCACATTGCTGACTGTCAAGCAAACAGAGGCAGAGACAGAGGCAAGAGGCAGAGGCAGCGACGTCATGAGGGGGAGCGCGGCAGAGAGCGTTCAAGAGCTTTCGTAGTTCGCATTTGTGGAGCGCAGTTTATGTTGTTGTTGTTGTTGTTGTTGTTGTAGCTGTTGAGTGGGGAGGCCAGATGGCGCCACCATGTGGGATGCGACAGCACGCGTTGCATTCAACGTTTTGCTTTCGTATTTTGTTTTTGCATACCCTGCACCCATGTAATGGGTAAATGCGGACTTAATAACTTTGTGCGAATGTATGTAACGGTGTGAAGAAGCGCGTAAGAAGGCGTGACAGACCCCACAAAGTATATATATTCTTGATCAGGACGAAAGCTAAGTAGATTTAGCCGTGCCCATCCGTCCTCCTTCGAAATGTAGATAGATAGTGTGATGCATTTATCGACATTATACTGTACTATATACTCTCTACCATCATGTTTATCTATCCCAAAATGCGCATTGAAATCGTTTAATAAACACAGAAGTTATTAATGGAACAGTATTGCAGACTTTATACCAATTAAACATGGTACAGGCAAAAAGTAAGAAGCATTGCTGCGGCGCTTCGTATGATATTTTACAAGTAATATTAAATTATAATTATAATATTCGATGCAGGGTATTCTGCAGTCGTGCGCGTCTTACTTATCGATTCAGTCCTTACTGATTTTTTGTCATTTTTGCTAGCGGCATAAAAATTTTCACGCGCATCGCAGATTTTTTTAACGCAGATTTTTTTCACGCAAGCATAACTGTTCATTAATCCAGCACACACACACACACACACACACACATTCACAGACACACACAAACATACTTACACATGCATATGCAAGTAACGGCAAACTGTCGATGACGACTCAATTACACTTTTAGCAGAATTCAATGGCTGAGCGTACTTTGAGTTATGCAAGTAATACACACACTCACACACACACATGCACACTCACTCACACATACTCACACTCACACACACACATACACTATGGAATGCATTTATGTGCATAATTTGGGAATCAATTGAGCAGTAAAATGGCATTTGCTCAGTTTGCCGCTTACATTATATGCTCGTATTTCAATTTGTTCAATTAACATAAATAGTTAAGCGATAGTCTCTGTGACAAATTGTCTAATAAATAAAATACCCTATCTTTACAACTGGAGGTGGCCCGGAAAATAATAACCTGGCCGCAATTGAGTGGCCTTCATGGCAATTAGCCTGAGTTGAGAGACGTGTACTCAAAATCTTTTGAAAAAGAATCATGTACTATATGCATATATATTCTTTAAATCGATTTTAACATTTTTTATTTAATTTTCTATGTAGAGTCGATTTGCCTTTAGAAATGCGCTTTTGGGAACTTTTCTATGATGGGATCCTTTTTATAAAATTTAAATGTATATGCTGCCCGGACAACCGATAGACTGTTAATTAATATAAAACTCTCGCTGCCTTATTCGTGCTGGGACAACTCTCACTAGCCCAACACTCGTTGGCCCAACTCTCGGTAGCCCAACTCTCGGTAGCCCAACTCTGTCTATCTCAACACTCGTTGACCTAACTCTCGTAGTCCGAATTCTTGTTGGCCCAACTCTCGTATATAGTTTGACCCTGTTTGCTGTTTTTTTAAATTAATTCAAGTGTCTTAACTTAACCATAGTGGGAGACTAATTTTAGTAAACTTTCTCCCCGTTTCTGAAATATTTTCAGTCGCTTATTTGCAGAATGAATGGCTAAAGTTAAACATCCGATTTGTTACGGTTGGCTGCAGTTGCTGTGAGTTTAACCTGCAAAACATTTTAAATGGTTTTCTAATTCGCCAGAATGTATAAATAATTCATGGTATGTTCAAATTAGTTAGATCTGGTTAATTGGCCTAAATAAAGTGCTTATTGCTCGGTATCTGTGTTTTCGCTCAGATTTGCAATGCTCATTATTAATGCAGCTATAAATAGTTGATTAGCCATACGCATACTGCAGGTTCAACACACCCACAGTGGGCCTGAATCATCTACCAACTGCTTCCCCGTATTCCCAGACATTGCCTATGGCCCGCTCCGCTCCCCTTGCTCTCCTACGCTCTCGCTATTTACTTTGTTGCTTTTATGGAGCTTTTGCTGTGATGGTTTCATTCCGCGAACGTGCCATCGCTTACATTTTGTTTAATTGGTATTTTTGGTGTTGTTTGTTGCTGTTGTGGACTACGCTGTTTGAACCTGATTGAAACTGACAGCCATGGACGACGGTAGCTTTTGTGATATTCGAACTGACAGTCAGATACATCCCTATGAGCTATATGCATCTGTACAAAGCGAAACTGACGTGCATTGCCACACAGGGTGACAAAACAGACTTCAACTGTTTTAAAGCACGTGTCGTTTGATAGCAGATAGCAAGCTTATTGGCAGACTATTCAAAGTTGATAAGTTATTTATTTTAAACTTCAACTTAACTTGTAGCAAAGTTAAGCAAAGTTAGTTGTGTGTTAACGAAAATATTGCAGGTATTCTACTAGAGATTTTTTGTTTAAAGGGAAGTTCAGTTTTTGCAGGCAACCTTTTTAATTTAGTTGTTGGAAGGTTTTATTAATGATTATGTAACAATTATAAAATAAAATAAAATATAAATTGATCTATATAATGAAAATGTATATTTTACTTATTCTTTAATAAATTAATTAATGATTAATATGCTAATTTATATTCTAAGGAATTGGTTTTAATATTATGATTTTGCTCCAGTGACATGCAACGTTTATTTGAATTAAAAATTAAAAGGTTTCAATATCTTAAAATCTCTAAACCCAAACTAAAATCGCAATGTGAAAAAATATATGCATTATAATCCATATGAAGCTACTTTCCAGTTAACAATAAACTTATATTTTAAGTTTTCCAAAGACAAATCAATAACAGAAGTCTATTAGATGCACTGGGCGTATGCGTAATGTTGATTAGACTCAATCCTAGTCACCCTGTATGTACATACATACTATCTTTTTACACATCTCTACAGTTGCTGACATTGCAGTTTAATTAATAGCGGTTCGCAGCTGTTAAAAATGTCGATTAAAATTAAGAGCCAAAAATACTACATGCGCTCCATAAAGAGATGCATTGGTATGTATCTAGAAAGCACATCTGCCATGGATGCGGATGCAGTCAAATTAGCAGGATATCCTTGAGATTGTGTACAACAGCAAACAGGATATGCTGCACAAATTTTCGTCGTTTCATATAGAGCATGTAATTGAATTTTGCCCCAAAATAAACGACAATTGTTTTATGTGCACATGGGGTGTCTCTAAGGAGAGGGCAGAAAACACAATCATGTTGATGATGGGGATGATGGGGATGGTGGGGCAGTGGAGATGCCAGTTGGGCCCCACAAGTGTTGGCACAGACAAAAGCTTCAATCAAATGCCCAAAAGTTTGAAATTCGCCTTTTTGCTCCTGTTGCTTTAACCTTTATCCCTTTCATTGTTCGCTGTCTTAGTGCGAAAGCTGCCTAAGCCAATAAAGAAGCGAAGGACAGACGACAAGGAGCAACCAAAGGACCATTTGCCAAAGCGTTGAGGCTGCAAACTTGCGTACGCTCTGGGTCCAATTCGGGCTCATTCCCAAGCTTTAATAAACTGTCTGTGAGTTTAGCTGTTAAAATACTAACATAATTTGAACTTAAAGTTCTTTGCATTTCAAATTCGCCAACTGCTCTCAGCCAAAGTGTAGAGCAAAGAAGGTGAAAGTAAAGCAAAGGAACGGAAGGAACAGGACAGGTTTCTTTGCATTTTTCACACACGAATTGTTAAACATATGTTGCTATCCGTTGCGCTTGATTGACTTGAGTGAATCCTTAAGCTTTTTATTGGCCATCTGTTAAACTGTTGCCTCTTTTAAAGCCTATCGAAATGCGTCTTTTGTGAATTGTTGTTAGTTGTAAGAATCAGCTTTAGTAGCAATGGGATTAGCTTAACTATAGCTTAGTTATTAGTTATTAGTGTCAACGAAGATCAGTCAATTAATTAATTAATTGAAATTAATTATTAAATTAATATTAAAAAGTTCAGTGAGCCAGGCAATTCTTGATCTAAGAACGAACGAATTCTAGTTTCTGTTTTCACCAACTTTGAAGATTAAAATAAGATACGTTTCGTACTTAGTTTAATCCAAACTTATCGAGCGTTTTTATTCGGACTAGTACAAGTTTCAAGCCTTGAGGAACATAATTATTTTGACTGTAAAAACTGTTACGAAGCTTCCAAGCATTTGTTTAATCACTATTCATTGTAAAGAAAAATAAAAATCTACACATATCGATTCACATATTAGACTTTAACGAAGACGAAACAGACATATACAATTGTAAATATTATTATGATAGTTACGCCAATGACAACAGACGTTATAACGCAACGAGACATTTGATTTGGATCCATGTTGAAGCAAGAGCCACGCCTTTAACCGTACATCTCGCTGAAATTTTCAATGCGAACTTGTATTTTATTTTGCGTTCTTTTTATTTTCTGCAGCTCTTAAGAGGTTTATTTACTTTTCACATTTGTCGGAGGATTGGCAGCATGCTGGATGCCCACTTCTTTTGTATTGGAACTTGAAATCGCAGTTGTCGTTGCCGTTAATCTGATTATGTTTGCCGTGCACATATACATATGTATACATATATGTATGTATGTGTATGTTGTAATGTGTGTGTGTGTGTGTGTGAGCGCAAAGGGGAGCGAACGCCTTAAGTTATGCAAACACTTTTGTATGTGTGCCACTCCTACAGGATGGATGCTTGGCTTTCTCTATTCCTTTTGCTGTCACACACATACAGGCACACGCTGGCACACACCCATACACACACCCATATATACATGTATACTAGAACTTTTATGCTTCTTCGGCAGAGTTTTGAAGCTGCTGCTATCGACTTTCTTCACAGTTAATTTTGTCGAATTGAATTTCACTTATTTGTTGTGTTTTGTTTGTTGTTGTTTATTTTATTACAAGTTTGTAAAAGCACAAGCTTTTCATTTTGCTTTTTATTTGTATCAACAATCATTACACACACACGCACACACACACACGTAGCCAATGATGCCAACAGCCTCCACTCGCGGGTTGCTCAGCAAATAACTCATACGCACCGTCACCACGCAGTCGACGCCCGTTAGATAAAGCCTCTGCCTCTGCCGCCGTCGCTTTCTCTGCCGCTGCCGCTGCCGCCTTCAGTTGGACTGCTGGTCACAACTTTGCGCCTTGCGCGACGCTTTGCTACTGAATTATCCTGACGGAAAAGCGCAACTTTTACCCTGTGCTTTTTGTGCTTTCCTTCGCGTTGCCAAAGCGAGCTTTTCACGCGCAGCTTTCAAAGCTCACGCAAAGCTGCGCTACGCCTGCGCCATGTGTGTGTAAACAATGTGCTGTCTCTTGTTTTTCACGCATTACGCTTTGCTGTTTTCATTCGCCTGCCATCAGCTGATTGCATGGCGCTCACGTGCGTGCGCTAGCAGCGCAGTCGGCGCTGTCGTCGCAGTCAGCGTCTTGCGGCCACTTGTAGCGTTTGCTAAGTGCAACAGTGTTGCCAGATTTTTAGCTAGCTAGATTTGAAAAATGAATGCAATTTAAAGTAATAAATATAATGCTTAATTTAAAGTCATAAATCACAATAAAATAGTTGTTTTTATTTTGAAAAAATATTTATTTCTTGAAAATTAAATCTAAATATTTTCTCTGCAAGAATTTTCATTTTCGAGGCCCGTTCTTTATAAATGTGTTTTCGTAATTCAGTTTTATGCGATTGAGTTAAGAAGCTTAAAACCATCAAATATTTTTATTGTTTTGTCAATGCAAACAAAATCGGCATTAGAATACACTTAACAATGCCATAAAGAACAAGTTTCGATAATTTGATGACGCCAAACATTTAAAACTAAAAAAAAACTCCATTTATAGCTGAAATTTATTTGTTGATTGCATAAGTTTTTTCATTTAAACGTATATGCTTAATCTAGCCTATAATATGCCAAACTGGCAACACTGATGTGCGTGCATACACTACGAGTACATTTTATTCGATTTTCGTGACTTGTATTTCGTTATTCGTTATTCGTCCGGCACTCGTTTGATTATGCTTAGTTAGTTGGCATTGTGGGGGTGACTAAGTTGACTTGATTGAGTGTTTTTAAGCTACACTCAAATTGATTGGTTTTTAATTTGCATTTGATATCATTTGTCTAATTAGATTATTGTTTTGGCAGCCCGATAAGAGAGTTAGAAATATACTTCCAACATGCATTACGAAGTCATGTGTACTGCATATTAATTGTGCGACTAGGTCAGTCAATAAAGAAATAGTTTATTAGCTTCATTATGATATTTGTAGTCTATCAACTAAATATTCCCAGCATGAACCTTTTTTAATTTTTATGTACTGACGGCAAATGTTCTGAATATGGTTTACGCTCTCTAGTCTTTCACTATTACAGCTTTCGCCAGCTTGGCCAGCAGAATTATTTTATATATATAAAATTATTTAAAATAATTTAAATAAAATATCCATTTTATACTGCTTGTAATGCAATGTAATGCAATTTGTTTTTATCAAATATAATTATATCATATACATTTACAACTAAGTTTTAACTAGAACACCTTTAATTTGATGGGTAAGCCAACCATTACAAAATTCATAATTGAATTCAAAGATATATTTAAAACGCGCACAAGCTGCGACCTTGGGCTGAAGCACTTACACTTGAGCACACTTCCTTTTCTAGTAGTTTGTCAATCTTTGCACTTGGCTTTTCCTGCCACTCGAGCATAGGCAACAGGCGCCGAGACATTCAGGAAAACTACAAAGAGATGGCGCGCAGAGTCTGGATGCGACTTAATCGTAGCCGTGACCCGGAAAATGCAATTGCATTTTCATTGAGCATGTCAAGTCAACGGCTTTCACTGGAATCAAAACTAAGCTAGCTAATTTGCAGCGCTGATGCGTAAAGTATGCGCACGGATGAGTGGAACAGTGGCAGAGAAAAGTCAACACACACTTGAATGAAAGCAAAAGTAGTTTGTGCAAAACATTTGAGTGAAACCAGCAATGAAAGCCACTCAAAAAGCTCACCACCCACAATAGACCCCTGAAGACCCACTGCCTTACATTGCACGGCGCTTTTGAGCTTTTTCCTGAGCTTTGTGCCAGCATACGCTGTGCCAAAGCTTTTCCAGCAATCTCATTTGAGCGTTGACCATTTGTGGGTCGCCAGCGGCTGTCGGATGTTGCCGTTAAAACGCTAAAACGCTGAACGTTGTCCCACTCGCGGTTTGCGGTTAAATAGCCAAAAGTGAAATATCTGCTTATTTACGAGCGTTGTTAATCCAAGTAAAGTACATAACGCAGAACAAAGAAAACGAAATCGAAATCGAAATCAAAAAACCAAAGAAACACATCAAATTCTTGGGCGGCGCGATTTGTTTATATCAGGAAATTTGTGAAAGATATTTGTAAGTGTTTTTTCCGCGCATGAAAATGTGCACCTGGCACACCGAGTGAAGTGAGGCTGTGGCTGGCTAAAAAAAAGTGGAAAAATAGGCAAATATGTGAAAAACACCGCCTCCTCGGTATGGCTATGTGTATACCTTTACACGCACACAATCATGGCTGGGCATATCTGTATATTGAATGGATGTGAGCGTGTGAAAGATGCTGTGATTATTCTGATTGAAATGCCTGGTTAATGAAATTTATGCAATATGAAATAAATTTCATTTTAATTGCTTAACAGCTGCGCAAACCCATTTGTTTATTATGATTGCAAATTAAGCCAGATTTAATGCCCCTAATCGACCTATGAGCACTCTGCTCTGTTCATTGAATGATATGCCTCAACAGCTGACACATTTTGAGCTGACACGGTTTGAACTCGTCTTCTGCCCTGCCAACAAGGCTGTATCCTGCATCCTTCTATGTGTGACTGACAGGGCAAAACTTTTTGCTTCCCATTGTCGGAATTCGGTTGAATTCCTTTCCGTCCCTGTGGGGTGCCAAGTGAGTGCCAGCCTGCTCATAAATATGCATTTGTATACCCTATACCCAATAAAAATGGGTAAATGTATGTAAAAAGCAGACGTACATATAGAAATTATATATATTCTTAATCAGGTCGACGAGCTGATTCGATATAGCCATGTCCGTCCGTCCGTCTGTCTGGATTCCGGCAAATAAACACAGAATATATTAACGGAGCAATATTAAGGCTCTGCCTCGCTCGCTCTCTTAGAGCATGGCACACACAAAAAGTAAGAACAAGCATTGCTGCTACTCTTCATATGATATTTTTATAAAATTATATTTTAAATATAGGGAACAGGGTATTCTACAGGGGGCGTTCGACTGATCTGCTCCGCCCATTAGGTTCAAACACACATTTTCAATTTCCTCTTTGAAGCAGACTAACCAAAATTGATGTGCGCACATTTTGAGCTACAGATTTATGCTAAACACCATAGCCAAGCCCCAGAGGGGAAACTGCGAGCTTAGCCTGGAATTTGGTATATTTGCCATATGCATTGTTTGGCATGCCAGCTGGCGATATCTGCTCAATGTTACTTGAGCTCTTCTTGCAGCTCATTATTATGCCCGTCGTGTAGTCAGTTAATCTGTACGCACACAACAGATTTGCCTCAAAGTTATTGGCCATTAAATGAAACAAAATTAGTCGTTGACTGGGCCAAGTTGTAGCTATATAATTGCCTACTTAACAGTTAATACATCAACAAATGCGAGTACCATACGGAAATTTCATGTATTTTATTGATTATTTTGTGGGTAATGTTTATCTGGCAGTTGTAGCTTGTAATTAGCGTGATATTTATCTAGAATAATTCTTGTCGATAAACTGATATAAATTTATGCTCAATTGTTTTTGCCTCAATTTGATAAACTGTATATAAAATTTGCTCAGAATTTGCAGTTTTTAAAAGTGTGTCAAAAAAGTTGCTTTCCCAAATAACTAGAGACATTTCTATGACATATACACTCTCTCGCTCCCTCTCTTTCTCTCTCCTCTTTTCACCCCAATTTATTCTCTGTACAGCCATTATCTAGAAACAAAAGTAAGAAATCATAAAAGCATATATGTACGTACAACACAACACAAAAATCGTTAAAAGTAATGTGAACACTACAGCACATACTTAGTACTCATTCCAAACATCCTACAAGTACCAAACAACAGACAAACTTTAAGCAATTCCCCCATGCTTTCAAAGGCAAAACATAATTTTTTATTGTTTCAAGTAAGCAGATTGAGTAACTTTGTGTTAAGGTCAGGGCTACAAACTCATCATAGTTCTTCCTTTTTTTTAGGATTGTTCAAAATAAACTGTAAAGTTTGATGCTTAAAACATAATTCAACTAAAATCCGTTTGCAAACTTAGTTCAGGTTACACAAAAGTAAATTATGGTTTAAAATAATATTAAGATACATTTCCGAATCAATAGTTAATACTCTTCATTTCATGCGGCTAACTAATAAAAATTGTTATTATTCTAAAAATAGTGTAGTAAATTAAAAAATATGTTAAAATTAAATTACATTTTATATTCCTGAATTCCTTCAATGTTTCTTTTAATAAATTTAAATTAAACCAATATTCTGTTTAGATAGGTATAGATAGGTCTCTGTATATACTATAAGAATATTCTACATATAATAAATTAAAGTATTAATACAGTATATCTTTAAAAATTCTCCACTCATACGGTAAAAATCAACTGTACGTTATGCAAGAAAGGGGAATTTTAAGAACTCTAAGTATAATTATCTATTTCATAAAATATCCCTTATCAACTTAATTGGTTATAGTTATGATCGTTTAGTATAACAAAATGATTAAGATCCCATACACAATTCATATCTGTCTATTGGGGACTACAGCTAGAACTGTAGGCATACGATTTATGAATAATTTAACTCTGATGACACGTCCCACAAAGTAATAAAAAAAAACTGGTTATATCTATTTCCTGCTCTAGGTCAATGGCAGTAAAACTACAGATAGTAGGGCGATAGCTCGATGGCTAATTATAGTTGGGTTATGTAATCTAATTACGCCGAGCAGAGCACATGTTTGATTATTTCTAGGAAAATATTGTAACAAACACCAACATTCCAGCATTTGGCTTATTTAATGCTATATTTTATATTCCCGCAGGATAAAGGATACGGAGCACAAAGCACAGCAACGAGGACAACGACAAATCTGTGCAATTAACTCGCATAACCGGCCACAAACAAAGAACAGCAAACAACAGTCTCCAAGGGGGTCAAATCCCCATTCTCTGTCAATCCACACTCACACACACTCACACACACACATCACGCACACACACACACGCAGTAACATACGGCAATTTGGCCCATAGTCGGCAAGATGGGCGACAATATAATTGGCTCGGCGAGCTTCCTCCACTTGGGCGACATTGTTTCGCTCTATGCTGAGGGCAGTGTTTGCGGCTTCTTGAGCACACTCGGGTGAGTACCATTCGTCACCTACTCACGTAGTTATGAGTGCATTTGAATGCACTCGCACCAGCGCTTGCCCAACTTAATTGAAGACATTTAAAACCATGGACAACTGTTGCTTAACCCCCTGAGCAGGGAATATGCAACAAGTTTCAGCTGAGAAGCAATTGACTATAAGAATTACATAAGTAATTCATTAAATTCATATTGAATTGTTTGCTAATTTATACTGGGAAAGAAGTATTGTATGCTTCACTATTCTCGACTTAAAAGTTTAAATTATCAAATTGAAGATTACAATATTTTTCAATATTAAAACCAGAATTATTTCGTAAGATAACTTAGAATCAAATTTCTATGATTAATTATTAATTTGCTTTGCTCCGATTTTTAGAGATAATTGGTTTTCTATGGATTAGTCAGATTCCACTCTGAAGTCCCAAATATTTTAAGACTTACTAAAATCTAAAAGATACAATTGCTATATCGTATAATATTATTTTGAAATGCATTAATTCGTTATTAAATTTTGAGTATGTATTTAATAGCATACATAAAATATTTTAAACATAATTTTGATATAAATATGTATAAAAATTTTCCTTGGAATCCAATATTAATTAGCGTTCGAATATAAACATTTAAAAATGATCTTGAAAAGAGGAAATTTACTATAAAATTTCCCCATTTCATTTTAAGTACACACATTTAAATAACCTGTTTATTTTCAGCCTGGTAGATGATCGCACCGTTGTGTGCCCAGAGGCAGGAGATTTAAGCTGTCCGCCCAAGAAATTTAGAGGTAAGTACCCACCAGGCACATCAACTCCGTCAATTCACTTCAAACTCTATGCTCCACAGACTGCCTTATTAAAATATGTCCCATGAATCGGTACTCTGCACAGAAGCAGTTCTGGAAGGCGGCCAAGCAATCAGCCAGCTCCAACACAGATCCGAATCTGCTCAAGCGTTTGCACGTAAGTTCTACAGATTATTTAGTTTCTATATTTGAAATGTTTACAAGTACTTTCTTCAATGCTCAGCATGCTGCGGAAATCGAAAAGAAGCAGAATGAAACCGAGAACAAGAAGCTGCTGGGCACCTTCATACAATATGGTCGGGCTGTGGTGCAGTTGCTCCATCTGAAGTCCAACAAGTATCTGACGGTCAACAAACGGCTGCCGTCGCTGCTCGAGAAGAATGCGATGCGCGTGTATCTGGATGCCAATGGCAATGAGGGCTCTTGGTTCTACATTAAGCCATTCTATAAGCTGCGCTCCATTGGCGATTACGTGGTCGTGGGGGACAAGGTCATACTCAGTCCGGTCAATGCCGATCAACAGAACCTGCATGTGGCGGCAAACTACGAACTACCCGATAATCCGGGCTGCAAAGAGGTCAACGTGCTCAACTCATCAACCTCGTGGAAAATCTCACTATTCATGGAGCACAAAGAGAACCAGGAGCATATACTCAAAGGCGGCGACGTGGTGCGTCTTTTCCACGCCGAACAGGAGAAGTTTCTCACAATGGACGAGTACAAGAAGCAATACCATGTCTTTCTGCGCACCACGGGGCGCACCAGTGCAACCGCAGCAACCAGCAGCAAGGCGCTCTGGGAGATCGAAGTGGTGCAGCATGACTCCTGCCGTGGTGGTGCCGGCGACTGGAATTCCCTTTACCGCTTTAAACATCTGGCCACGGGTCATTATCTGGCAGCCGAATCTGAGTCTGATGTGGCGGCTGGCACCAATGCGTCGAGCGTACATGAAGCATTACTAGGAGACTGCAGCAAAGACTCTGGCCTCAGTTGCACCATGAATTCCACCATGATCGGTAGGTTTTAAATAAATAAATTTTATTTAACCACAAATTAATATATTTCTACCATTGCAGACAAGCTGAAGGGCAAGCAATTTCGTCTAGTGTCCGTGCCGTATTCGGCGGACATTGCCTCGGTGTTTGTGCTGGATGCCACGACTATGGCTCGACCGGATAGCCTCGTGCCGCAGTCCAGCTATGTGCGACTTCAGCATATATGCTCCAACACTTGGGTGCATGCAACGTCCATACCCATCGATGCGGACGACGATAAGCCGGTCATGTCGAAGGTCTGCTGTTCGCCCATCAAGGAGGACAAGGAAGCATTTGCCCTCATACCCGTATCGCCAGTTGAGGTGCGTGATCTGGACTTTGCCAACGATGCCTGCAAGGTGCTGGCCACGGTGACCAGCAAGCTGGACAACGGCAGCATTTCTATAAATGAAAGACGCGCACTAATCTCGCTCTTGCAAGACATTGTCTACTTTATAGCTGGCATGGAGAATGAGCAGAACAAGACCAAGGCGCTGGAGTTCACCATCAAGAATCCCATACGTGATCGACAGAAGCTGCTGCGTGAACAGTACATACTCAAGCAGCTGTTCAAGATACTGCAGGGACCATTCCAGGAGCATACGGCTGGCGATGGTCCGTTCTTGCGGCTCGATGAACTCAGTGATCCCAAGAATAGTCCCTACAAGAATATCTTCAGGCTCTGTTATCGCATACTGCGATTATCGCAGCAGGACTATCGCAAGAATCAGGAATACATTGCCAAACACTTTGGGCTCATGCAGAAGCAGATTGGCTACGATATTCTCGCCGAGGACACCATAACCGCATTGCTTCACAACAACCGCAAGCTGCTGGAGAAGCACATAACGGCGGCCGAGATTGAAACCTTTGTGGGACTCGTGCGCAAGAACATGCACAACTGGGACTCTCGCTTCCTCGACTACCTCTCCGATCTGTGCGTGTCGAATCGCAAGGCCATCGCTGTCACCCAGGAGCTGATCTGCAAGAGCGTGCTCAGCGACAAGAACTTGGATATCTTGATCGATACACAGGTCAAGGCACTGCGCGATGGCACTGCGGTGCGTTGTTACAAAGGCGTCTCCGAAGATGTATGCCTGGCCACGCTCACTGAGGTTGCCGGTGACGATGAGGATCGCTCTGATGTGCAGTCCAACTCCACCAACACCACCTGGGATAGTGCCAGCTTCAATGATGATGATGCAGCGGCAACTGGCGAGAAGTACGAGATACATTTGCAGTGGAAGGGGCAGCCGGTAAGCTATAAAAGTTATAGTACTGCAAATTCCGACTAATGTTTCTGTTACTCCTCAAAGACTTCACGTTCCATGGCAGATCTGGCAAATTGTGTGGCCGATGGCTGTGAGCAGGAGGCGTCCATACTGAACTATTATCGTCATCAGCTCAATCTGTTCTCCAACATGTGCCTGAATCGTCAGTACTTGGCACTGAATCGTCTCTCTCCACAATTGGACATTGATTTAATACTAAAGTAAGTATAATAAGTGATCGGGCAAGTAAGCCAAGCTTAAGTTGCTTATTTATTTTAGATGCATGTCGGATGAAACAATGCCGTATGAGCTACGTGCATCCTTCTGTCGCCTCATGTTGCACATGCATGTGGATCGCGATCCACAGGAGCCGGTGACGCCTGTCAAATACGCACGTCTCTGGAGTGAGATACCTTCTAAAATGTCCATCATGGAGTGAGTATTTCACGCATCTATTTCCTGAAACCAATCTTTACCTATTCATGCTCAGCTATGATGGCAAGAATCATCAGCCGGATCAGAATAAACAGGCGTGCCGTGCCAAGTTCAATACAACCATTGCCTTTGTGGAGAACTACTTGTGCAATGTGGCCACCAAAGTATGGCTCTTTACGGATCAGGAGCAGATCAAGCTGACCTTTGAGGTAACCCAGGGCATATCACATCCCATTATTCTTTTACTATACTATCACATCTTCCGCAGGTCGTAAAACTAGCCAGAGATTTGATCTACTTCGGCTTCTATAGCTTCAGCGATTTGTTACGTTTGACCAAGACGCTGCTGTCTATACTTGACTGCGTCTCGGAGAGCTCAACAGGTGGCGCCTATGTGAACACGGACATTGATTGTGAGTATCACTTAGACATAAGTAACGTATTAGTTTAGTTAGCTAAGTAAGTACTCTATTACTCCCAATGACAAGCTGTCGAAGAGGAGCAGCATAACGAGGGTAAGCTTCAATGTTTCCACATTCTCTTCGTCTACTAATCTTTCCCTTCTTATGTACTCCACAGCTGAAGGCGGTGTGCTGCGTTCCATTGGCGACATGAGCACTGTGATGACCTCATTGGCGCTGGGTTCAGTGGGTCAGGCCATAGCTGCTCCAGCTATAGCGTTGCAGCAGCGCAAATCTGTTTCACAGCTGATGAAGGAATATCCCTTGGTGATGGACACCAAACTGAAAATCATTGAAATCTTGCAGTTCATCTTGGACGTGCGTCTCGACTATAGAATCAGCTGTTTGTTGTCCATATTCAAACGAGAGTTTGATGAATCCGACGTGGTTACACAATCGCAAACAAACAATGCTTCGCCCGGTGCCAACGAGGAGCAGCCACAGTCACCAGTTCCGAGTACACCTGGCAGTGCTGGCACCACAGATGCCGAGCAAATAGAAGCTGCAGAGGCTGCCATGGCTGCAGCAGCAGCAGCTGCCGCGGCGGCAGCAGCACGGCAAAAGAACATCGATCTGGAGTCGATTGGTGTGCAGGCCGAGGGCATATTCGATTGTGAGCGCAGTGATGCAGCCAATTTGGATCTGGACGGACAAGGTGGACGCACCTTTCTGCGTGTTCTACTCCACTTGATCATGCACGACTATGCACCATTGGTCTCGGGTGCACTGCATCTGCTCTTCCGGCATTTCAGTCAACGGCAGGAGGTGCTGCAGGCCTTTCGACAGGTAAGAACTGCTGTCCGTCTTTTAATACTAACTATGGCAGATTATTAACGCATTAACTTTGAATAATCTATGTTTATATATGTATATAACGGACTAACATAAATGCATGTTTCAACTAATACACCCATACATATTCAACTAACACTCAAGAGGACTGCATTTAGCACTGAAAGATATTTTAATTTTGTATGTATCATTTAAAGCTCTTTCAAGTCAATCCAAGTTCGACTAAAAGCAATTACACTTTTATTCCTGATGCTTGCAGGTGCAACTGCTCGTCTCCGATAGCGATGTGGAGTCATACAAGCAAATCAAATCGGATTTGGACATATTACGTCAGAGCGTAGAGAAATCAGAACTCTGGGTGTACAAGGCAAAGGCGACGGATGAGTTGGGAGGCGGCGACGGGGCTGGCAGTCCGGATAACATGGAATACGATGCAACGCTTTCGCCGGAGCAACGAAGCGAGTACCAGAAGGTCAAGGAGATACTCATACGAATGAACAAGTTCTGCGTGACGGCAGGTGAGTTTTCTTTGAACTAATTTAATTATTTAATGTCATTGCTTTACTGCGAGAGTTCGGCCAGCAAGAGTTAGGCAGCGAAAGTTGGGCCAGAAATTTTGGATAATCGATTATACTTACTCTATACAATTTCCTTGCAGGACCCGTTGTAAAACCTCGTAAACATGAGCAGCGTCTGCTGCGCAATGTTGGAGTGCATACGGTTGTATTGGATCTGCTGCAGAATCCGTATGACGAGAAGGACGATGTGCTCATGAAGGAGCTTATGTGTTTGGCGCACGAATTTCTGCAGAACTTTTGTCTGGGCAATCAGCAGAATCAAGTCTTGCTACATAATCATCTGGACTTGTTCCTTAATCCTGGCGTAAGTTTATCGCGGCTATCCCAATTATCGAAATTCATTAAACTTTTTTGCTTTCTGCAGATACTTGAGGCGAAGACTGTGTGCGCCATCTTCAAGGATAACTTGGCATTGTGCAACGAGGTGACGGACAAGGTCGTCCAGCATTTTGTGCACTGCATTGAGATCCATGGACGACATGTGGCGTATTTGCAGTTCCTGCAGACCATCGTCAAGGCGGAGAATCAATTCATACGCAAGTGCCAGGACATGGTGATGCAGGAGTTGATCAATGCGGGCGAAGATGTGCTGGTCTTCTACAATGACAAGACATCGTTCCATCACTTTGTGCAGATGATGCAACAGCAGCAGCAGCGTCGTCAGCAGCTGCCCGACGACAGTCCACTGAAGTACCATGTAGAGCTAGTGAAGCTGCTGGCCTGTTGCACCATGGGCAAGAATGTCTATACAGAGATCAAGTGCAACAATCTGCTATCGCTGGATGACATTGTTACCATCATCTGCCACCCGCTGTGCATGCCCGAGGTTAAGGAGGCCTATGTTGACTTTTTGAATCACTGTTACATCGACACTGAAGTGGAGATGAAGGAGATCTATGCCTCTGGTCACATGTGGAGTCTCTTCGAGAAGAGCTTTCTGATGGATCTCCACCAGCTGATAGCGAACACCACGATCGGCTCAAACAAAAACCTGCTGGCATATGTCCTGAATGGTGTTACCAATTTGCTGAGCAGCTTCTTCTCCAGCCCCTTCTCCGATCAGAGCACAATTATTCAATCGCGCCAGATAATCTTTGTGCAGCTCTTGCAGGCCACCTATCGCCTGACCCAATGCAAGTGGCTATCGCTGGCCGATCGCTTCAATGTGGAGAACTGCATCCGCACGCTGACCGAGTCGGCCAAGATGCGTAGCATTGTGCTGCCGTTGGATCTGGAGCAACAGGTGGCTAATATGTCCAGCAAGACAGCCATGCTCACCCGTCAGACCACCAAGTGGTTGCTGGCCTCCAAGCAGCCCAAGTATGAGACACAACAATCAGCCAATTTGATGCGCTGGGATCGCTCCATCATTGAGGGACTGCAGGACATTGTGTCGCTGCTGGAGGATCAGCTGAAGCCGGTTGTCGAGGCGGAACTTTCGCTGCTTGTGGACATACTCTACCGCTCCGAGTTGCTCTTTCCCTCGGGCACCGAGGCGCGTAAGCGATGTGAAAGCGGCGGATTCATTCGGAAGCTCATCAAACACACGGAAAAGCTGCTCGAGGAGAAGGAGGAGCGTATGTGCGTGAAGGTGCTGCGCACGCTACGCGAAATGATGGCCATTGATATCAACTATGGCGAGAAAGGCGATGCTCTGCGCCAGACCCTATTGATTCGCTATTTCCAGTGCAAGTCGGCACCAAAGCCAGAAGACGATCATCCTCAGTTGACAGCAAGTGCTGCAGCCATTGCTGCTGCAGCTGCGGCTGCTGCTTCAGCTGCTGTCTCGGATCCAGCCAAGCAACTGCATCTGGTTACCCATGGACCTGGCGCCAAGTATCTGGCACGTGCCGGCAAGACACTTCACGAGATGCAGAATCATTTGGATCGGGAAGGTGCCTCCGATTTGGTCGTGGAACTGGTCATTAAATCGGTGCATTCGCCCAACATCTTTGTGGAGGCCGTTGAGCTGGGAATAGCGCTGCTTGAGGGCGGCAATCCAATCATACAGAAGGGCATGTTCCAAAAGTTTCTCAGCGATGATCTGAATCAGGCCTTCTTCAAGGTGTTCTTCGAAAAGATGAAGGATGCGCAGCAGGAGATCAAATCCACGGTGTCCGTCAACACCACAGACATTGCAGCCAAGGCGCATGAGCATAAGCAAGATGCCAATCTGGAAATTGACAAGATCTCGCGCAAGCATGGGCTCAAAAGCAACGGGGTCGTCATAACGGACGAGCTGAAACGAGAGTTACATAATGCAGGTCTAGCTACAGCTCGTGCCTATGGCAATGCACGGAATATACACTCTGGCGAAGAGAGTTCGGCCATCAGCGTGAACAGTCCGCTGGAGGATATACTAGCCGAGAAGCTGGAAAAGCATCGTGACAGCAAAGAGCAGCGCAATCAGCTGTCCAACAAGGTGCTAGTGATGCAGCCGATTCTACGCTTCCTGCAGCTACTCTGCGAAAATCACAATCCCGATTTGCAGAATCTGCTACGTAATCAAAACAACAAAACCAACAACAATCTTGTCTCGGAGACGTTGATGTTCCTCGATTGCATATGTGGCTCCACAACCGGTGGCCTGGGTTTACTCGGACTCTACATTAACGAGCACAACGTGGCGTTGATCAATCAAACCCTGGAAACCCTCACCGAATACTGTCAGGGTCCCTGTCACGAGAACCAGAACTGCATTGCAACCCATGAGTCGAACGGCTTGGACATAATCACAGCGCTGATATTAAACAACATCAATCCGCTGGGCGAGAATCGCATGGATCTTGTGCTAGAACTCAAGAATAATGCCTCCAAACTGCTGCTGGCCATCATGGAGAGTCGTGGCGATAGTGAGAACGCTGAGCGCATACTCTACAACATGAATCCCAAGCAGCTGGTTGAGGTCGCCTGCAAGGCCTACCATCAGGAAGAGCTCATCGATGAGCACGACGATGCGGATGAGCCCAGTGCGGCCACAGATGATGATGACGCCACAGTCAGTCCTCGGGAGGTTGGTCACAACATCTACATTCTCTGCCATCAGCTGGCACAGCATAACAAGGAACTTGCTGCACTGCTCAAGGCCTCGGAGGATCCGCAATCGGCCAACTTTGATGCCAAAACAAGTCAGGCTCTCATGTATTATGCCACGCACACAGCGCAAATTGAGGTAGGAAACAGTTGATTAAATTAAATTTATTATAAGAAATAGTATTTTACTAACCTCTTTGATTCTGTCAGATTGTTCGCAACGATCGCACGCTGGAACAAATCGTATTCCCCATACCAGAGATCTGTGAATACCTTACAACAGATACGAAAATCAAAATATTAAATACGGCGGAACGCGATGATCAAGGCTCCAAAGTGGCGGATTTCTTTGAGAAGGCCGAGGAGATGTTCAACGAGATGAAATGGCAAAAGAAACTGCGAAGTAAATAACAATTATTATTAGCTTAAATGTATTTAATTTATTATTACCCATTACTCAGGTCAGCCGTTGCTCTTCTGGATCAGCAGCTATATGTCCCTATGGAGCAATATACTCTTCAACTGCGTTGTGGTCATCAACATGATTGTGGCATTCTTCTATCCGTTCGACAACACCGTGCCAGGTATGCAGACAGCTTTAATAACTGTTTTAGTTAGTTATTTCTATCTGATAAATAGGGTTATCTTTTGATTTAATTCAATTTTATATTTTGTAGTTGTTTATCGTATTGAATATTTTATATTTAAGCCTCTTCTTTCTCACTTACAGAGCTCAGTCCACACATATCTCTGCTGTTCTGGGCCATATTGATATTCTCACTGGTAATTGTGGTAACGCTGCCAAGAGAATCCGGCATACGCACATTTATCGGCTCTGTTATACTTCGCTTTATCTTTCTGCTCGGACCAGAATCAACGCTCTGCCTTCTAGGGGTTGTGACGGTAAGTGTTTAGGAATCATATGATGTTGAGCTGGAATTCTAATACGAGTTAAAATATTTCACAGGTTACTTACAAGAGCGTGCATATTGTGAGCATTATGGGTAACAAGGGCACGCTAGAGAAGCGCTTTCTCAAGATCATCACCGACGTTCAGCTGCTCTACCATTGCATTTATATAGCATTTTGTTTCTGTGGACTGATCTTCCATCCATTCTTCTATTCGTTGCTCGTAAGTTTCGTACATACGTTCATATATCTACTCTAATATATAATATCTACTCTCTCTGCTAACAGCTCTTCGATGTGGTCTATCGGGAGGAGACCTTGGTGAATGTCATACGCTCCGTCACTCGCAATGGTCGTTCCATCGTGCTGACCGCTGTGCTGGCATTGATATTGGTCTATTTGTTCTCCATCATTGGATATATGTTCTTCAAGGATGATTTCTTGGTCTCGGTGGACTTTGAAGAGCCTGAAGCTGTGACTCCTTTGACATTATCAGTGCCCGCATCGCCAGAGGAATCCTGCGCCCAGCCAGATGAGCTAGGTGGCTGCAATGCGAATCCCTCACAACAATTGGCGCCCAACGGCAGCGGCGAGGCCAAGGAGCGTTCCTGCGACTCCTTAGTTATGTGCATAGTCACAACTCTGAATCAGGGATTGCGTAATGGTGGAGGCATTGGCGACATACTCAGAGCACCTTCCAGCAGGGTAACATTCGAGTCTTCTATATCCTGTCTATACTTCTTACGAATGCGTTTTCTTTTCCTTAATAGGAGGGTCTGTTTGTGGCACGTGTCATATACGATCTGCTCTTCTTCTTCATTGTGATTATTATCGTGCTCAATTTGATTTTTGGCGTCATCATCGACACGTTTGCGGACCTGAGATCGGAGAAGCAGCAAAAGGAGGCTATACTGAAGACCACCTGCTTCATATGCTCGCTGAATCGTTCGGCCTTTGACAACAAGACAGTTAGCTTCGAGGAGCACATCAAGAGCGAGCACAATATGTGGCATTATTTGTACTTCATTGTCTTGGTCAAGGTCAAGGATCCCACAGAGTTTACGGGGCCCGAGAGCTACGTATACGCCATGGTTAAGGCGGGAATTCTGGAATGGTTTCCGCGACTACGTGCCATGTCTTTGGCTGCCGTTGATGCGGATGGCGAGCAGATTGAGCTGCGCAGCATGCAGGCGCAGCTGCTGGAGACGCAGTTGCTCATCAAGAACCTGTCGACGCAACTCCACGAGCTGAAGGATCACATGACGGAGCAGCGCAAACAGAAGCAGCGCCTGGGATTGCTTAATACAACCGCAAACAGTTTGCCATTTCAATGAGACAAGAAACTAGGAACTAAAAGTCATAATACATAGAACAGAATATAATTGAATATTAATCAAAAGAAGAGAAAACATTCCCATTGTGTAGGAGCTAGCACTGCATAGATGTTAACTGAAAAAGTATTGGCACTATTTCCACTGTAACTTGTTAAAATCTCAGTAGTCGGTCACATGGGTAAAGCCCGCAAAAACACTAGATGCAAATATATATATAATTCCGTTTGTTTATTAAAACTTTAGAATATGATTGTATACTCGAAAGGAGACCTTTTACTGCTCCATACTATATTATATTTTGTACCTAGAAGTGATTGTTCAATTTGAATGAGCCTTACAAATGTATTAGATTCGAATGCCAACAAAACCATCTCTCTAAAGACTCGACCATTTCCAAATGATTGTTAGAACAAACCAAGTACTTTAATCGTAAGTACCTTCATACTACATACAAGTAAATAGTTAACTCACTCAGAGATCTTAGGGCTGTTACAATGTTATTTACTGGATTTCTTGATCCGCATTTTTATAATTTAGAGAATCGTCTCCCACTATCCTATCAATCTACTAATGTATGTATGTACCTATTTGTAACCCTTTTGTATCATTTTACTATTACAATGGCAATTTATCGCAAAGCGATGGGAAAATCTACTTAATATCTTGTTTTAAGTTAACTTTCAATTGTTATTTGTTAGCTCATTAAGTATGCGTCAATTTAATTCAATTGCAATCAATATCTAACTAACTATTGTGATTTTATGTTCCCTTTTTACACTACGCGTCTTTTCGAATTGTTCACTTTCCACTCGATACGAGTTTTGTTGGATTATTTTTACTGTAAGCTAACGTTTAAATATTCTAAGAGAATCTGTTCTGTATTTAAGTTAGTTTTAATTAAAAGCATTATACAATAAATGTGGATCAATTAATATAACAAATGTGTTCTAAATCAGCGCTTTCAGATCGAATAGCCTGCTCTTATCCAGTCTATTCGATCAGATTTTGTATGCCTAGATCATTGTTTAGATGGTTATAGATACCGTTAGAAGAGCTATCCTAAAAACAGCTGCCACAGTTATCCTTTAATGCCCATTCCATCAATTGAAACACTCGTTTTTATTCAACATTTTATTACATATTAATTAAACTACGATTCATGTTCATAAAATTGTTCAATGCGCTCTTGAGATTATCGTTTCTTGTTTAAATTTCTGTTGTTTTAAATTGTATAACTACATTTTAATGTATGTATGTATATTTGTATGCATATATGTATGTATAAGTAAAGATTTCATTCGAAAGGTTTTTACTTAATAAATTTCTTCAGATTTCAGATTTTACAAGAATTTATATAGAAAATTTAATTGATATCAACATTAGACAGAACTTGCAAATTTTATTGTAATATAATATATAAAAAATGTATAAAAATTATTTAAACATAACACTGGAAGCTGCCAAAGTTATGATTGAAGTTAGTTAACAGTGCGAATGGAGTAAATAGATATTAAAACAATAATACTATAAGTTGTGTGGCAGTTAATATAGTAGAATAAAAAAAGAATTGTAGTGAATACTTGGAGGGCATATGTATAGGCTTGGGGGATGGCGTAATGGTAATACAGCTGATATTGGAATACGGCAGATACTCTATCAAATTGAAAACAATCGTGATAGGCATCTGCCTTTTGGTTATACTTTACAATACAATAATTTGTTTATTTGCTATTACTTGTAACTATAATTGCAAGTGTTGGTTGGAAGAGAAAGAGCAGGAATTGCAGTAGTAAAAACATAGTTGTAATACTATGTATGTATATGTAATGTTGTTTAGTTATACCATATATAATATTATTTAACAATATTTGTTTAACTCGTCATAATACAATTTATTTTATTGTTACTTTTGTTGGCTAAAATTAGATGCATTTTACTTATTATTTAGGTACAAAAGAAATCTCATGGCGATTGCACAGTGTGCCACAAATTGTTTTCCATCGGTAAATTTGATGATCAAATTGAGAAAGTTGCTGAATATATATTTGCAGACAGATCTAGTATATGCCTTCTAATTGTAAGATTTGCATTAAATCAATACAAGATGAAACCCAAACGAAATTTTGTGAATGTCTGCAAAGGATTTTTGTATTGAATTCAAGTGAGTTACAGGGTATGTTTTTAGTTGGTCAAAATTCTATGTTGATATCGGACCATTCGTTCCCATTGTACATCTCTCAAAAATCGAAGCAAATCACAATTATTTCTATAGTTTGTTCATTAATATAATTAACTTTCATCACTGAAATACCTAGCTACATAAAAAGTTCAGGCAATTCTGATTCATATTTAAAATTAGATAAATATGTCGGCCTAAATGGCCAATTCGATCAATACTATTTCTGAAACCAATCAAATGTGTGTTTCGAGGGATCTACAAAAATTGAAATCGCGTTTAAAAATGCCAAGTTCCGACAAAGATCAAATAATACAAGTATGAATTGTACAAATGCAGTGCAAAATAAACGCTAACTATAATAAAATAGTTTCGATTCTAATCTAAAAGCTGCTACTATAGAGAAGCCGATGGAATTCAGCCAAGGAAAGTTATAAACCATATCTGGTGTAGAATCTCTATTGTATCCAGTAGTAGTAATCCTAGTTAGTTGCATAAGAAGAATTCGAGTTAATTAGCTGCATTAAATTAGCTTGCGACTAGAATTAAATTGTTTGCTCTTTAGATTTGTGTGTCTGCGTGTGTGTAAGTTTGTATACTAACAACTCATTTGATGTATGTATATCATATATGCATATGTATGTAAATATATATATATAGGTATAAATGTTCAATATGTATATGTATAAATTTGTTCATGCTTGTTTAATCTCAGTTACAAAACAGAATCAGACACGGAATCTGGCTTCCATCTATCCCATACCATCCTTCGTAATCAAATAAAGCTAATCGATTCGCAGTATCTCTGAATAATGCGAATAAACTGAATGTTCCTTGAATTGATTTGTGGGCGAGCAGACGTGATGAGCTCGCTCCCGTATGCATATAATATCTATACTATGCAGATAATGTATATTTATATATGAATATACTACTGTGTGCCCGAACCAGCGTGAAATGCTTAGACTGTGGTGCCGTAGGCATTGTTAAAGACCGCACGCGAGCTGTCCGTGTCCAGCGATATATCCTCCGGACTGGCCAAATCCACGCGCACATTCGAGTTGGTGCGTCTGCGCGCCGTCTGGGCGGCGCCCCAGTTGCTCAAGGTCCAGTGGAAGCCGGATGCGCTGGGCGCAGGCTCAGCGTCGACTTTGACCTGCGTGCAAACCTAAAATACACACAGCGTTAATGGTATAACTTATAGAACTACAGTAGAGTCCGGTTATAGCGACATTCAAGGGACCGACGATTTTACGTCGTTATATCCGGAAGACAAAATCCATGATTTTGTTTCTTTTTCGTATTGAAAAAACACAAAATCCATGATTTTGTTTGCTTCTTTTAGCATTGTTAAAGTAATCAAATTTTCCCCTTTAAATTTTTTTTTTTTTGTTCGGCACGTCGCAATATCCGGTTGAATTGTGAAAAATCTCGTCGGTATAAGCGGTTTGACGCTAAAAGCGGAGACGTTATAAGCGGAGGCCGTTTCATATAAGTTTGTATGGGGACCAACCAAGCCATCGAGTTTTCGTCGCAATAACCGGACGGACGCTATAAGCGGCGTCGTTATAACCGGATTCTACTGTATAATTATCTAGGCGCGTACTTCTCGATTGCCGCAGGGCAAGGTTTCTGTGCCGTTGCCCAATGCAGAGCCCGACATCGAACCGGAGCCGGATTCCCGCGTGCTGCCGATGCTGCTGCTGCTGGCCAAGGAATCGTTGCTGGACTCAATTACCGCGCCATGGTAACGTGCCACCGAATGCACAGCCTGGCAATTAATAAAGAGATAAGTCAATTGTTATTTGTTATAATTGTTATGCGCACCATTGCATCGCCGCCCTGACAGTCCTCGATCGATTTAAGTATCTCCCACACCAGCTCCGAGTCCAGCGGAATGGGCTGCTCCGTGTCGCGATTGTAAATGGCGATGGCAATGTGCACCGGATGCGGCACTGGCAGCGGTATCAGCAGCTTCTCGGTTACGCTGCGCTCGTTGCACCTCTGCTTCCATGGACGCCACGGCCTCTGCGCCTCCTGCGACAACTTGGGCACATGCTGAGCACGGTGGGCGCGCACTCGTGGCGTGGTAAGGCCCACGGTCATATCGCTGTAAAAAAAACAATGAAGGAAAATTAAACAAAATCATAGAGATATAGTATGTGATTTTGGGGCTTACCGCTTCTCGGGCTTGCGGAAGGTCAACGTAATGCGCGAACGGGGATTGAAGGCGGTCACCTCAAGGAATGGCAAGTGCACCTGCACATTGCCACGTGGGGCATAGACGTTGCCCAGCAAATCGAGTCCCTTGGAGCCGATGACATCGTTGGCGTTCTTCACCATCTCCGTGTAGCGTATTAGATCGAGCGAGGCATGTGGTTCTAGTTTGAAATGCGTATCGTTCTCAGTCAATGGCGTTAGAAAATCTAAACTAAATATTTCCGTATAAATGAGTCCCGCCAGACCAGGCCAATCATTAACCGATAGACCCTGAAAACCCAAACATTATTACTAATGAATAGAATGGAATAGAATGGAAAGTCATTACCTTGTTGTCCCAAAATTCTTCCTCACTTATAGACAGTCGTCCGATGACATGAGACGGATAGTATTTTTCGAGTAAATGGGCGGCCAGTTGTATAGCAATCTATAAAGATCAAATATATATATTATTAATCAAAATTAGCTTAGTTGAGCTTCTAGACGTGCCTTCAATTCTTTGGTATTCAGCTTAATGCGCGATTTGACCTGCGTTGTAAGCGTCGTTTGCAACTCCCTGCGTCGCTTTTCCAGCTTCTCGTGCAACGTGCTCATCAAATCTTGAGCCTCGCGATCTAGGGCCAAGTACGGACCTGTCTTAGACAGCTGCGCTGAGAAGGGCCCAAAGCATGCTTCCACAAACTGGAGAAAGTCCTGCTGCGGCTGTAGGACCACGCGTTCGGTGGCATGCTGATAGGCCTGCAGTTCATCCAGTTCCATTTTAGCCTCTAGTGCAGCCAAAGCCTGTTCCGGACGTATGATGAAATAGTAATCGAGTGCCAAGCCCGGACCGGCAATACGTTTAACGGCAATGCTGTCCGAGGCAGGCACGCGTCCGCATTTCTTGATGAACAAATGAAATGTCAGCGAGTCCCAGAGCAGACGAAACGTATAACGCACGACACCAACTGCAAAGAGAGATGGGAAATAAGATTGGCTTCATTTTATAATACTTGTATAGAGTTACCAATCAAGACAACGCCTGCGGCCAGCGGACAAACCAGCGTGGCCACCAAGATCGCAGCAAGCGGCTGCAGCAAGCCCTGTATGAGAAAGTTCCATACGAGCGCCTCCAGCAGAATGCAGTAGCGATTTCGTGCGTTGTCCGGCGCATCTAGATCGTAGACGAGTATCATGTAGATGTGCAGCAGCAGCACAAACACCGGAATCCACAGTGGGGCGCTGAGGGCCAAGCCAATGCTGAGGCAACAGCTCGCCAGGCATATCAATGGAAAGGCAAACAGGATGACAATGGTGCCCAGAAAACCCTTGATGAAGTAGTTCCAAGTGCGATTCACATTCCGCGTCAAACCCTTGCCAATGAAGCCTAAAACAAATACACGCAACATTAGCATGAAATAATTAAATCTGATTTGCCACTGCACTTGCCTGTGTCTGGTTCCGTTTCGAAATGGGTGCGTGACTTTGATATGTGTCGCCAGAGCTCGATGAGACGCGAGGCCAAGGTTTGCGTGATGCTGGTCTTGCGCGGAAACAAGGTGCCATTAATTTGGGACAGCTCCAGATCGGGCATGAACGGCTTCACGCAGAAGAGGGCGCGTAGTCCGAGGGGACTGCACCAGGGCACCAGAATGCCGAGCAGGAACATCATGTTCCAGGTCCAGCACCAGGTGCGTTGCATCAGATTCAACAAACGCCAGAAGGGCCAACGTGTGCTGGTGGTGCGTATGATCTCCTTCTCGACCAGAAACACTGGCTGACTGGGATCCGAGCGTGGCGTGACAATCGATGTCGCCTGCTGGCTAATCACCGTTGGAATCACATCAGACTGGCCCTGAAAGTTGCGCCGTATGATCCATGCCTCTGGCGACCAGATGCGACACGCCCACTGGAAGCTGCGTGTGGGCGTTTTGGCATTCTTCAGCTCCTTCAACAGCACGGGCTCACGCTCCTTCATAAAAGCCAAATCGCGCGACAGGAAGTAAGCCGTCTGTTGCAGATTGTGCTGATTGCACATCTTGAGCGCCTCCTCATGCGCCGACCAAGCGCACTTGTACAGCTTGTGCTGCTCGGCGTTGCGCAGCTTGGAGCGCAGCCAGGGCGCCACACGGGACAGCACAGAGTGATCGTTGGAGAGGCACTTCTGGTGATCCTCGCGCGTGCGCTTAATGTCCTGCTGCACCTTGTCGACCGCCTTGTACATTATGACCACCGACTGCGCCTGCTCCACCAGCAGCTGAGGCACACCGTCGCCCAGCTCAGACAGCTTGGCATTGGACATGATGGAGCTGTACACGCGCTGCAGATACTCCTTCATGACAGCCTCATTGACCTCCTCCTCGATTTCCTTATCGTTTAGTTTCTTGGCGCGCAGCTCGGCAATCAAACGCTCGCGAAAATGCAGAAACCAGCCTCTTGTTTCACGCTCCAGTATGCCCACCAAAACGGGCAGCGCCTTGCGCATTATGTCCCGGCAGAACAGGCGCAGATCGATCTCCTGTCCCTTGGGTGTGAGGAACAGATATGGCACAGGCTGTGTAACCTCGCAGCTATTGAAATCAAACTTCTCCATGGTCGCACGACGTAACATCTTGCGCACGTACGAGCAGAGGCCATCCAGACAGTCCTCGAATTCGGGCTGCAAGAGCGAATGCCAACAATTAGCAACAATAATATTAACTATATTTCATTATATTTATGCTTACACGGCACACCAGCTCTGCGATTAGAAATCGGCAACGCTCCTCCTTGATCTTGTAGTCCAGATTGTGGGCCAGCAATGCCGGCACGCCAATAAACATATCCGCCAACCTGAAGAGCGCGTCCAGCAAGGCCTGCGCGGCATGCACCACCGAAAAGAAGTGCGAGAAGATGCGTGCCCGAGCCGTGACCACCACAAAGCGTGCGGCCAGCGCCAAATCGCTCAGAAATGAGTCGTGGGCCCGTAGAGTGCCCTTTTGAAGCAGCTGCGATAAACGCCATTTGTGCACTTGTCCGGTAAAGTGCAGGCTCGGCACGTCGAATTCACTGGGAATAAAGAGAGAGGAATGGAGTTAGTTACGGGTTGGATTTGCAAACTACAGCAAATGGTTGAGGCAACATCAAACACATAACACATATATATGAAAATTATATGTCAAAGGCAAACAAACTGTTGGCATGCTGAAGCGTGGACCAGATTTTGGTTTTGATTCATTTGAAGGTGAAGATCAGGTGAAGAAGTTTCCGGGATACAATACAACCCAACAAATTCAAAAAAGCTTAAAATTAATGTAATCAAAAGAACTTAAAATAATACTTTGTGGCAGATTAATAAAGTGATTTATAACCACAGCGAAATTGTCTTTCAATTATGTTTCAGTCACTCGATGGGACACCTTAATCACAGTAAAAATAATTTAAATAGTACCACTAATATAATAGTCCCAGGGGATTTTAAAATAATTGTTTGGTTTTGGCATGCATTCGTTATTCTGAATTTAGCATGCAATAATTTCTCAATATGAATATGAAAATATAATGGAGAGCACACACAGAATTTACGCATGTAAAATTGAAAATCGGAAAATGAAAAATATATATACATACATATATACAGTAAAGAAAGGCACATTTACTTTGTAATTACTTTTCAATTGCAATTTTTTTCTTTTTTTTTTGTAGTTCGTTGCTTTGTTTATTTACCCATTTTTACGTATAGTTTCCAATTGTTCCAAAGTTAATTTCTTCGGCTTCCCGTATTTATCCTTTTGCAAGCTTTACGGAAATATGTCACATACAAATATTTTTGGTTTTGTTAATTGCAACTGCTTCAACAGTTACGCCCACATTGGCGCATTTGCCGCAAGCTTAATGTTTAGTTAATGTTATCAATAACAGTTGTGTCGCATGCAACATTTTTAGCTTTAACCAAAATACAATATCAAATAATAGTATCATGTTTGTTCGCCCTCAATTCAATTCAATACAAAACATGCCATAATTTTGTTGCTGTTGCCGAGGCTTTATCCTTTTGAATGTGTGTGCGCAAGGTGCCAAATGATTTGTTTTTGCCTTTATGGGTTGGCAAAGCGTTCAAATAATACGTTACAACGGTCGGTTTATGTCTAGTGTTGCCAGATTGTCAACATCAATAGTAGTGAAAATACTGGTGCCAATTCCCCCTGTTTATCTTGAATCTTGAAATTTCCAAGCTACTAATAGACATTAAGAGAGGTACAATAAATCTAAAACTAACTCTGTCTAAATAAAATAACGCAATTCAAGATAGACTCTTGAGTTTATGGAAGATGGAGATGAGTGAAACACCCAGAAGGAGAAGTGATCCTTCCTCGTATTTATATTGTATATGTTTATCTATTGCTGATCAGGATTGCGACGTCTGTCCGTCTCTCCTTTCATCTATATAAAAATATAAACATGCAAACTATAAGAGCTGGAGCAATTTGGACATTTAGGTTCTCCTAAGCAGTTAGTGTTATCTTCAAGATTTGTACATGAAATTAAAGCGGATAACTGAGAATCGTGAGGAGAACTAACAGCTCCCAATAAACATAGAACACAACATACAGTAGAATCCGGTTATAACGACGCCGCTTATAGCGTCCGTCCGGTTATTGCGATGAAAACTCAATGGCTTGGTTGGTCCCCATACAAACTTATATGAAAGGGCCTCCGCTTAGAACGTCTCCGCTTTTAGCGTCAAACCGCTTATACCGACGAGATTTTTTACAATTCAACCGGATATTGCGACGTGCCGAACAAAAAAAAAATTTTAAAGAGGAAAATTTGATTTATTTAACAATGCTAAAAGAAGCTAAAATGATTTTGTCATGGATTTTATGTTTTTTCAATACGAAAAAGAAACAAAATCATGGATTTTGTCTTCTGGATATAACGACGTAAAATCGTCGGTCCCTTGTATGTCGCTATAACCGGATTCTACTGTATATATATTGGTATTCAGGATGGCAATGTCTGTCCGTCTATCTTTCGTCTGTATCCAAATATAAGCATGCGAACTACTATAAGAGACGGACACTTGGATATTTAGGTTCTCCTAAGCAGTTTGTGCTATCTTTAGGGCATTCCACGTAAAGCGGATAACTGAGAATTATCAGGGAAACTAATAGCCCCCAATAACCATAGAACACAACAGATATTATTAAAAATGTATAATAAATATTGCAGTTTCATAGCAAAGCAAGCGATTCATTTGAGGGTTCACGACTAATGGAATTCTCCTTCTCCGTAAAAAACTATTAATATATATACACATATAAATACATCTTGTTTATCGTCCTATTTGTTACTCCAATACAACTTAGCTATGCTGGCAACACTTGGCGTTATTTGAATCGATCACTGAAGGATGTGTGTGTCAAAATAGAATGGAAATGAGCGCTCTGACTGCTGCGCTGGTGCATGCTTTTGCTTTTTTTTTTTTGGCATCGTGCATGGCAACAATCCGAAACTCACCCAGTTTCCCGCAAGCTTTTCAATTGTGCACTTGTGAGGCGACGCGGCTCCCCGCTGCCATCGGATGCAACCGCATCCAATTCATCAAAGGGCGGCGCAATAAATAGGTCGCTCTGATTAATGGGTCGCTTTTTGCGCCCGCTGACGCTGTTTGTGGCATTGCTGACCGTTACGTTGAGGCTGGCAGAGGCCAGTGGCTGGGGCAGAACTGCAGGGAAATAGATAGAAATAAATATATGCCCAGTGAGAATGCAACGTGCACCTACCGATGGGGAAGCTCTTCCAATGATACAGAAACTGCTCCGCCACGCTCTTAATCTGCTCCACTAATTGCTCGACTTCGGGCGGTGCGCCAACCAGATTGATATTAAATTCGACAGGTTCCCGCTCCGGAGAGACCAGCGTTTGTGGCCGCAGCAACTGATTGTTGCCATTGCCAGCGACCACTGCTGAGGATAGCTGAGGCTGAGGCTGCGGCTGCGGCTGAGTCTGTGCCTGGGACGAAGGCGGAGGCGGCTGCAATGACATGGTGTTGATGCGTACCCTACCAGCTGTTTACTTCATCGTTGCGGCTGTTTCCGAGAGCTGCAAATATTTATGGAATCCGTTAAACTATAAACCAAGCGGCGGCCAAACAAACAACCAATTGAAAACGCTCAAATGCGCGCCATATGAGCATCCATTAGATACATATATGCTCCAATTGAAAATGCATCTGTGTTCGAATCAGAGATGAGCGCGTGTCACGTTTATTTCGATTAGTTACTATATGTTTATTTACAGTTCTGGTGAAAACATTTCACTGCTTTAATTCCCACTGTAATGACTGATGCAGATACCCAAAAATATGCACATCCTAAAAAAGTTTAAGAGTGAGTTCAAAAGATATTCTTCTGAATTCGACCCAAAAAATAGTTTCAGAGGCGATCGATGCCAATGAGGCTGAATTCCATGCATAAACTGTAGATTGCAATTTCCCATTGAAATGTTAATTAAATGTATTTGTCTCAATACTTATGACACTTTTGGAAGAGCTAATTTTTAGTATAATTAAAAAAAAATAAATACAAGTAAAATTTCTAAAACTTCCAAATTGGTATTTAGACCCTTTACTTTAAAAAAGTAAAAGGGTCTATTAGTTTAGTGCAAAGAGGAAATGTGTGTAACACCCAGAAGGAGGCGTGGCAGACCCCACAAAGTATATATATTCTTGATCAGGACGACAAGACGAGTCGATATAGCCATGTCCGTCTGTCCGTCTGTCTGTCTGTCCGTCTGTCTGTCCGTCCGTATGAACACCTAGATCTCAGCAACTATAAGAGCTAGAAACACCATATTCGGGATTTAGGTTCTCCTGTTTCGCGAGCAGCACGAGTTTTTTTTTAGGTTTTGGATACCACCCCCCCTTCCCCCACAAACCGCAAAAAGCTACTGTAGCCACAGTTTTAAAGCTATTCATTTGTAATTTGGTATTTAACTAGTTTACGACATTCTCTATCGACGCTGTGAATTTTGTTTCTATCGGATAAGAAACAGCGAACATATGCCACAGACAATTTGCCGCACTAGGCAGAGGGGGGGTGGTGTGCCTTGCATACGCGGGTAGCTTAGTGTGTGTGCGTCTGATTGTGTTTGTATGTACATATACTCAAAGTAAAGGGTCTCCTACTGTCGGTTACGTCCGACTGTAGCCTCCGTCCCACTGATCTGCCCCGTCCCTATATTTTTTTATATACAACTACAATGTATCTAATCATTAAAAATGAAAAACCTAATATTTTTACTTAAAATCAGAAATAAACGAAAAAGGACAATGTTTTGTCTAAATACTTTTGTCGACGCCTGTATTGATCATGGCACTAGATTATCCGTATATGGAACAGGTTCTCTGGTTCATTTTGTCGAGTAGTTCAATCGAACCAAACCAGCCAACACTAGTTCGGATCGCTCACAAAACAATTAAATCGAAATTCCAGCGAGGAGCGCTCGCTGATGTAAACAATTAGTTAAAGCGAATCAGAGAGCGAGCGTGAGAGAGAGAGATAAATATACAAATGTATATATGCATATGTATGTATATCGTAGCTATTTCAAAGGCATATTTAAGTACTTGGATTACAGGTTAATCACCAACTAACTAGCCAGATCAAACCACACTACGGCTTTCACAGCACATTCCACTGCCAACTTCATCTCGTGGTTCGTTAACTTGGCCGAGACGTCTGCCGAGCTAAAAAAGTTTTGCCTGCCAATTGTGCGTTCCACGCCCAACCAACTCACCACCCCCCACCCACACACACACACGCACACGCACACTGCACAAACACACACAGGCAGACAAACAAACAACAACACTTGTGCTGCTTATTGTTTAATTGCGGCGCACACACACTCTCGCAAGCATACACACACACTTGCATCCATGTTGAGGTCGGTTTTGAGTTACAGCTGCCAAAGTTTTATGTTTAACTTGTTTTAAAACGCATATTGAGTTGCAGTTGAGCCAGCACTTCACCTGCGTTCAACAAACTTGTTGTAATTAACTTATTACGAATGCCAAATGCAATTGAAATATTTGTTTTAAATATCCAACATCTTTGGATACAATTGTTAACTGTTAATCGATTGCTTGAATTAACACACAAATTGAACTATTTATCGACAGACAGACAATCGAGAAACGCAATACACACGTACTTTTTTATTGCGTATTCTGCATGGAATATATGGCTAATTTAATGCATATTGCAGTCGTACTGCATGACATGCAACTTTTGCAGAGCGCTTACAATTTGTTTATTTCAACGAAATCATTCTGATTGGAATCTATGCAAATTATTACGCGTTTTCATACAACTTTTTAGCCATTTCGAGAGGAAGCCGAGATGTAGGTAAAACTATCGATAGCGTTGGCAATGTGACCATAGCATTGCGTTGCTGAAATGCCAGCTTCCAAGTGTTGGATAATCCCAAGCAAGTATGAGTGCGTATGCTGGCGTACTGAGCGCGAGGTTTGAAACGAGTGTGCGTTGCCTAAGGGCTTGAGAAGCATGCAGCTCGGTTGGCCTGCTTTTGAGAAGCTAGCGCTCAGACGCGCCGGCACACTGGATCGTTCTCAGCCCAAACAAACTAGTGCTGCCACCTTAGCCACTTTGTGACTAGATCTAGCGACTTTTCTGTTTAAAATACTATTGGCCATTTTTTTGTTTTTGCTTAGCAACTTTTTTCGTATTTGTTTTTAATCTTTAAAAGGAAATTTGGATAGTTTGATAGTTTGGTTCAGAAAGCTATTGGAACTTAACTCATTGGATTTGGTGGACAATTTTATTAAGATTATAATGCTAACTGGAATATAGGCATTTTTTTTAAATTTTAATAAAACAAAATACAAACGATTAGTAGTCAGTCGTTAAGATTGATATAATAAATTTATTTGTTTAATATAATTTATTTAATTATATAACGTATTATATAAATAGGTCTAAGAAAATACGAAGGGATTACTGCTTAGCCATTTTACTTAGCCATTTTGCAGATAATTTTTAGCTATTTCCAGCCACTTTTTTTTTACACCAAAAATCTGTCAGCACTGAAACAAACCACAACGAACACAACTTTTTTGTTAGTTTTGTTTTTGATAAAAAGCAGCTTGGACCTAAAACTTATATTCATAATGGTAGCAACGATTAGCTTCAACTGTTCGGTGGCCAGCTGCCGCAAAGCACATCCATTACCCAGGCGTCTCTTCCGACTGCCCAAAAAAGCAGCAATGCGGCAGAAGTGGATCGAGAACATGGGAATCTCCGCCTGCCATGTGAACACCAGAATTCGAGTCTGCCAAAGACACTTTATACAAGAATGCCTTGCAACCAAGAAAGTGCCGGGTTGGGGCGTGCCAACACTATTCCTGGGTCAGTACCAGATCTGCACTCTATATATGCATACACATAATGCTGTCTGCTACTTGCCTTCCAGATCGTGAGCCAGTGCATCAGCCCTTTAATCCCAAAATTGTGCGACGCAGATGCTGTGTAAGGAGCTGCACCGACGTCCAGAAGCCCTTGGTCAGGTTTCCAGACGACCCCGAGCTGCACAGGATGTGGTGCGAACTGGTCAGACCCAGGTACAACCATGTGCGGCTCTACATTTGCAGCAAACACTTTTCCACCGACCGCAAAGTAAATAAATATGTTGACATGCCGGAGTTGCACTTGGACCCAGTTGAGACTGAGGAGGAGGAGGAGGAGCAGGAGGAGGAGCAGGAGCAGGAGCAGGAGCAGGAGGAGGAACTGGAACAGCAGGAGGAGGAGGAGGAACAGGAGGAGGAGGAGGAACTGGAGCTGCAGGAGGAGGAGGATGAACTCGAGCAGCTGGAGGTGGAGCTGGAGCAGCAGGAGGTGGAGCTGGAGCCGCAGGAGGTGGAGCAGGCGCAGCAGGAGAGCCTGGCAGTGTCTGACATCCCGGAGCTGATTATTCTTCAGCCACCAGTAAATTCGGATCTGAGCTCCTCGTATTGCGATCCGCTTCAACTGCCAGAGGCACCAGCAGTAGCCCCCCCTCAAAAGTTGCAAATTGCAAGAAGCAAACGAGTGGAGCAGCCGCAGCAGCAGCCGAAACAGCAGCCGCAGCAGCAGCCGCAGCAGCAGCCGCAGCAGCAGCCGCAGCAGCAGCCGCAGCAGCAACCTAAGCAGCAGCCGAAGCAGCAGCAACTAAACATAGCTGCAAAACCGGACAAGAATCCCAATCTCAAAAATCTCTCCCAAAAACCACAGAATCCCAATCTGAGGACGAACAGCCTTCGTTGCAGTCAGCTGCAGCAGGAGCCCAACGCTACACGCAGGCAGATAGTTCAGCCAGCAGCAAAAGCAGCAGCCCCCCCTGCAGAGCAAGCGTTGCAAGTTGCAAGAAGTAAACGAGTGGAGCAGCAGCAGCAGCCGAACAGAGTTGCAAAACCGTACACGAATCCCACGAATCTCAAAAAACTCTGCCAAAAACCACAGGATCCCAATCTCAGGACGGATAGCCTTCGGTGTCGTCAGCTGCAGCAGGAGCTCAACGCTGCACGCAGGCAGATAGCGCAGCTGAAGGAGACGCTTAAAACGAACAGGGATAATGCGAGGGATGCGGGGGACAAGGAGTTTATTTGGATGTTGCTTAATTAAACTTAAAATATGATTTACAATTATTTTCAATATAATTTGAATATGTTCTACGAAGCGCAGCAGCAATGCTTCTTCTTACTTTTTAGACCCTTTACTTAAAAAAAAAGTAAGTGCAAAGGGAGATGTGTGTAACACTCAGAAGGAGCAAACCCCACAAATTATATATATTCTTGATGAGCCGAGTCGATATAGCCATGTCCGTCTGTATGAGCCCTTAGATCCCAGCAACTATAAGAGCTACGGACACCATATTCGGGATTTAGGTTATCCTATTCAGTAAGCAGTACGTTTAATTTGTAGTTTTTGGATACCTCTTCACCTTACCCCATAAATCGCAAAAAGCTACTGAAGCACGGCTATTGACTTGTAGTCATGGCATTCTTTATTAACGCTGTGAATTGCGAGGCGATTGGATAAGAAACAGCGAAGATATGCCCAGAGTTTACGGCACTAGGCAGAGGCGGGTGGTGTGTGCCTCTCATTGTGTTTGTAAGTACATACATATTCACCAAGTGAAGGGTCTCCTACTGTCGGTTACTTTTGTCTACGGCCTCCGCTCGACTGATCTGCCCCGTCCAAATATTTTGTTATGACCTATTTCTCGATGGTCCAGCTCACGATGCCCGAACTTTCGTTGGCCCAACTCTCGCTGCTTTACTCTTGCACTACCGATGGCCGAACTCGCGCTTGTCGAAATCTTGCTGGCCGAACACTCGCTGTTACAACTTCCGTTAGATGAACTCTCGTTGGACAAACTTCCGTTGGCCGAACTCTCGCTAGCCCAACTTTCGCTGCCTAACTGTTCCTGGCCCATATCACAATGGCCCAACTTCTGATGGGTCAACTCTCGTAGGCGGAACTCTAGATGGCTCAACTCTCGCTGACTAACTCTTGCTGGCTCTCGATGACCGAACTCTCGCTAAGCGAACTCGAAAATACTTTCGTGAAGGTTAAGGAATTAAGTTTCGAGGTGTTATCTTTTGGGTTGTGGTTTGATAGCAAGTTAAGAACTTGATATATATGGATTATTAATATTCAGTTAACATTTTCTTTGATTTAATAACAGCCATGTCAGCTGGAGGAAACGTTTAAATTTAATCAACTTATTGTTTAATAAAACATTTATTTATTCAGTTCACATGATGTTTAATTTAACTTCAGCTCCAGCTGCATGAGACGATGGTTCGTTGGGCAATAGGGCATAGTTGCAGCCATGTTAGCAATAGCTTTGGCCCGATATCGTAGTTCTACGGCGCCCGGTTCCGACTTTGACTTTATTTCGTTGTAGAGCCGTACTGTAATGTCCATGACAGCCACCATGACCTCGGGTATGATCTTGAGCACCTCGCCACTCAGCTGTCTTATGTTGGATACGCTGGCGTCCACATCCTGCAGGTTCTTGGGCACGAGGTGCGTCTGATCCAACGCCTGCAGTGCCTCCTTGGACTTGCCTAGGTAGTAATTGTCGTAGAACCGTAGCAGATCCCGCAACATCTGGAAGTTCAAAATGGCCCTTGGCTCGATATCCAGCTGATGAGCGCTCAGCTCTGCGCTAAAACGCTCCGCGGTTACGCTCAAGCGTGCTCGCAACGTGCCGGCTGTTGGACGCTCCAGAATCTCCCGAGCCAGCAGTATGGTAAGATACTTCAGCGCCAATGTGAGGTTTTCCGCAATTTCATAGAGGCGCACGACCATCTCAAAATGTCCCTGCACAACCAGCGCCTCAGCCACCAAGGAGGCTATTTGCTTTACATCGAAGTCGGGGCAGTTGAAGCGCTCAAACAGTCCGCTGGCAAGGGCAGAGATTGGGGATTAGAGGTTGATGTTTGCAGTGTGTGTGTGCTGCGCCTACCTGGTAATGCCGCCCTCGGCGGATTTGCGACCGAAGATCAAATCAAACATGCCTGTATCCAGCACGCCGCAGGCCAGGAGCAGATCACAGATGCAGGTGACGAACATGTTGCGGCCGTTGGGATCGTGCAGGCTGCGCAGCGCATAGAAGTAATGGAAGGCCTCCGCCGTGTCGCACGTCTCGAAGCGCTGCGTGTAGTGCCGGACGAGACGGGCGAGGTTGAGGCGACGCATGGGCGTCGGATCCCCAATGTCGATGGTCAGCAGCGGCTGGGCGGTGCTGCGCACGCCTCCCAGCAGGCCCAGCTCCTGCAGAGCTATGGCCATGTGAACGGCCTGCAGGTGATAAGCGTCGTCGCGAGCAAGGAACTCGATGGCCGCCTCGAACTGGCCGGTGAGTGCCAGCACTTGGAAGTAGACATGCGGCTGTTGGGAGACACTGAAATACTTTTCGCCGTAGTTGTCGATAATCAGGCATTGCAGCTTGGCGTAGCCAGCGGCATCCCCGGCATGCAGCATGGACAATTTCATCCAGAGAAAATCATCGATGGTCTTGGCCACCTCGCCGTGCACCTCGTTGGCATCGCAGCCGAGCAGGCTGCCGTAGACGGCCTTCTTGTAGGCATCTGTGGAGTTGCGGATTTTGTTGGCATACTGCAGCTTCAGCTGACTCTCTATTTTGGAGTTGACCACGCCGGCAGCGCAGTCCTTGACCAGCTGCGCAAAGTCATCATAGTTGGCGCCAGACTCTGCCAGGAATTGCAAAGCCGTATCGACGGCACCACAGCGCAAACTGTAGTAAATCAATGGCCAGAGCGGTTGGCCAGCGGCCGTGTCCACAAGTCCGATTATCTGCAATTCGCTGAAGCGTCGGCTGACGAACGCGTGCACCAGATGATAGTTGTCCGTGCTGTTGGCTGCGGCCAGCGTTCGGCTCATAAATAGCCTGTAGCGTCGTTCCAGATAGCATTTGGCATTCAGCACAAACTCTGGCCGCTGCTGCCGACTCTTGAGCGGATCGCTCTGGCTGGACGCTTCTACGCCCTGTGTTACGCTGGCCAGCAGCGTCCACAGCTCAGTGAGCTTTTCGTTTCCCAAGCAACTTGCCACATGCGCGTAATGTTGCAACAGATTTGGGCGTGGCTCGCCCCTCAACACCAGCGCATTGTACTCGGCCAGCTGCAGAGCGTACAAAGCGCCAATCTCATCCAGACGCGTTTGCCACCGTTTGTCAGTGTCAAGTATTTGCGGCTGGGGCAAACGCTGCAAATCAATAAAGTTCTGCGACGGTCCAATCAGGGCATCCAGCAAACGTGTCTTCTCCTCGTTCCAGCTGCTGATCGTGCTCCTCCACTTCTGCTTGTTGACCGCATCGCTGATCTGCAAGGAGAGATGTAAATATGCATGCTCAATCGGCAAATATATGCCCCCAACTACTTGCATTTTTATTGGTGTCCTCGATAACGGAAAGTATTGCGTTCTGGCGCTCGTTCTTCAGGAACGTGGCCACATCCGTATCCGCACCCACGACATCGACGGGTTCGAAGGTTTTGCCCGTGCTGAGCGTCTCGAGCTTTTGGTTTAACTTCTGCACATCAATGCCCTTCGAGCCGAGTAGTATTTGTCTGCCGCAAAACAAAAACTTTAATACAGAAATATTCGTTAACAATAAACAAATACTTACGCCTGTATCTCCTTGGCGCCGGTCTGCGTGACGCGACTGTGCAGCTCCTCGGTGGCTTGGAGCACCTGCTGCAACGTACGCTCCACGCCGGGAAATTCGCTCTCATTGCTATCCTTGGCCAGGTTTTGTGCATTCAGCAGCAGCGTGTTAAAATCCATTTTATTAAATGATTTCAGCGCCAAATCAACAATGCGGGCAAACGTAAACAATTGACAGTGCTGCACAGCGTACGCTTTTAAAGCTACACGTTTCACAACACTAGCAACGTTGGCGGTAAATTTAAAATTAACAGAAGGGATTGTTTGCTATGAATATAAATAAAAGTTCGTTTGGGAAAATCCATTTCTGTGCTCGTCAACAAAAGCACTGAGTAGGAAAAGTCGGAATAGCAATCGATTTGATATTTTATTTCTCTCCGATCACTCGTCATATATGTAGTTAGGTTAAGATAAGGCAGATTCTTTTTAAGTGCCAAGTAACTTGCAATGTTCTCAAGAATTTACTCCAGAAACTATTGTTTCCCGAAGTTTCAATGAGCTCCATCATCCAAATGGCAAACCGATTCATCCAAATAACGAACCAGTTCATCTAAATGACAAACCAGTTCCTCCAATACAAAAATACCGTCATTTTGATAGTCATCCCAAATGACACAAAATTAACTTACATTTTTTTGGTTATGGAAATGGGCCATAAAATTAAATTGGCTGATTCAAGCCAAGACATTATAGAATCGCATAAACTCCTCATAAGGTCAACCATCCTTCATTAGACTGCAGTCGGCAATAGTTTTTTTCTCTATATTATAGGTCATATAGTAAAAATTCGTGAGAGTGATATATATTCAACCTGCACAATACACAGACGAATTTAATATAAAACCACAATCCCCATTTCACTAATTACATTTTATTACAGTTCGAATAAAAAATCAATATTGAGACTGTGCTTGGTTGATTGCTTGTCCATATATACATATGTTTAGGTGGGTCCGTTGGAATCTACACAAACATCTCTGCTCGAAAGATAAGGGCAACGTCGGCGTCAGCAGCAGAGGCCCTTTTCATTATTTAAACACACATGCACATGAATTTTTGATTAATCATAAAAATTATATTTAAATTGAAACTAAAATCCATATATAAGTTGAATATGTTTGCTTGTGAATTTTGTAACTAGCTGGATATTGTGAAAAATGTACTAACTTAAACCTGCTTTGTTTGCTAAATTGTTGCCACAAACGTTGCTCGGCAACATTTATAATTCCTACATAGTATTTGTTAGTTGTTATTGTAGTTGTTTTGTTGATTTGCTGTATTAACTTATTCGCTACTAGTTTGAAGATTTTCAGACCAAACTTTTGACATAAGAATAGATAATGAACCGGATTTCGTATTGCCATTGCAAAAGCAAAAACTTCTACACAGTTTTGAAAAGGATGTACACGGGCCTCTCCTCTTATGATAGAATACAACTGCTCTTCTCCTGCGGATTGCCATTTTCGTGCTCAATTAGCATAAGTAATTGGTGAAATATATCGTTAACAGACTGAAAAATAAAACGTCCAATTAATTCGAATCGAAATATTGCAAATTCCGTTTACAAACCTCATTTTGTTTAGCAGATGTTTCGAGGAATGAGGCTCGCCAGGATTCCGCCAGCTTTTTACCCTCCTCCGTGGACACTGTGCGCTCCTGATGCAAATCTGTCTTATTTCCTACTAACACTACAGGTACACTGCAAATAATTTATTCATTTAATATTATAGAAAGTCAGGTTTTGATGTGCAGTTGGCTTACTATTTTTTGCCCATTGCGTCCAACAGTTTCTCATAGATTATTTTAATGACTTCCAATGACTTTTGACTCGTTATGGAATAGACCAGAACGTAACCATGAAAGTCCATGCTATACTGTACCGGGAATATGGTATATTCATCCTGACCCGCCGTATCGACCAGTTTAACGCCGTAGTCCTGTGAGTTCACCCGCGTAACCTTGGTAAATGCTATAATTATGTGCGAATAATGGGGAATAAAAAAGAGTATTACATATTAATAATTGCGTACTTTGATTCTTGCCATCCTTCATAAATTCTGCTTTCTATGACTAATTTAAATCGTATTCAATTGTTCGTATTTCTCATATTATTTTGTATGTGTGTAGTTGTGTTAACATTAGAGTTGATCTATTATATTATTCTTGGGTTTTTTATGCCTCGAGATGGTTTTTTAAACAACAATAATTCATTTTTCAGAGTTTTCTGGCGGAAAAGATAAAAAGGAAAAGAGCAATAAATCAGAAACTTTCAATATTGCTGTTTTGCAGGTGCGTCCGACTGATCGGCTACATCCATATTGTTTTTCAAATTCTTCAATTGCATAAAAATACAATTGTTGTTGCTCAACAAATTACAATTTCTCTAATATAATATTTATATATTTAACTGTTTGGCATAAAAATATCGAATATATAAAAACTTGGTGCATTTTCACGCTTCAGAGATTTTGCTTTTAATTAATATAATAATATTATTGTGCTTGTTTATTATTTTTTTATAATTTAAGATTAGGAAAAACCTACATTATTTTTGAAAAAAAGAATAAATAAAGAATTTTTCTTGCAGTTTTAGAATTTAGCAAATGCTGTTTAAAAACAGCCGGATCTGACGGGAAAAACGCAGATTTGACAACACTGGCTAACATAAGCAGCTGTGCGCGTACATATGTACATATTACATTTGTACATATTTACAGATTTAGATATTTAGATAAATGTGGGTTTTCAGAACTTACTATTTTCAATTGTTGGATCGTAGGAGTCCACGAACTGCCCCTCAACGAACTGTATGCTGAGCGACGATTTGCCTGTGGGAGCAGGTGAAACGCAATTACTGTTATGTATAACAGACTCATGGCAATGTTGTTGTATCTGTTGTCGAAATACTACGCAATTACACTACAAGCCACAGCAACAACAACAACAGCAGCAACAACATGACACACGCATCCACAAACAGACTTCATACAACAGTTGCTGTTGTCCAGCTTGCAGCTGGCTGGATGAATTTGTTATGATTAAATTGTTATTAATTTACTTACCAACTGATCGGTAGCCCATCATGGCTATATTGCGTTCTTTTGGTGGCATTCTGTGGGCCAATTAATTTATTTGATTTGCGCTTTGTAACAATTGTTGGTGCTCTCTGTGCGGACTGTTTGTGTGTGGAAATACGAATTTGTTGGATTATGTTATTTGCTCTAGATACTTTTTGTTATCACAGTTGTAAAGTTGGTGCAGCGCAGTGCGAAATTTGCATTGTTTAATTCAATTATGTATTATTTCTTGCACTAAGTTATAGCCACAACTCGAGTCTATCGATAGCTGCAAGCTATCGGAATTGACATCATCAGTTTGGTAAATCGCGCACATTTTAAATGCCATTTTACAACACTTGAAACGTAGTTAATTTAGCCTTTTATTATGAGAAATGTTTGCAACACAAATGGTCAATCTAACGTAAATTTATTATACGTAGGGTTAATTTGTATGCTCAACATTCATTTAATAATTTTACAAAAAATTTCTTTATTTGTTAAATATTTTATATTGGAATTCTAGCCATTTCTAGCAACACTGATCGTGAAATATATCGTTTGTGAGTTATCGATAAATACTTGTGCGTTGTTTTCAGCATCACTAGCATTCTCTCCATTTTAAAATCAACGAATCAAAATACGGACGCGCGCTTTTACACTGAGAAATTGATCGAACTTTGTTTAATTATGGAAAATCCGACTGGTAAATACCCAAACGAGTTAAAGACTCCAATGCATTATTCAACGAATCAACTTGAACTCATGCCATTATTTCTTCTTTTGCAGAAAATCTGATCGGTACAGCGTCGTCCGTTCTCAAGGGGCCAAAGGAGTCTGTGGCAGGGGGTGGGGAAGTACAGCCGCCAAATCCCAACACCCCAGTGGCGAAAAAGACACGCAGCGCTCTTCGTGATAAGGGAATTGATGATCTATTGAATACACCAAGTTGTGTTGTTGCTGCGACGCCCAGACGTAGCGCTCGGAAGAGCGTGCGTCCACCCATGGACTACGAGGATATTATTGAAAATAACTTACTTTCGGCTAGTAAAAATGTGAAACATGTTGAGGATGCTGTGGCGGAGGAGGGGCCCAAGTGGTCCATAAACGAGGTGGGTCGTAATTCGCACAAGCGAAGTCGTAGCCGCAGTCGCAAGGCCAAGCGTAAAGCCAGCAAGAAGATTAAACCAGATAATGAAATCGATATGGAAGATAATAAGCCTGAGGAGCAGCTCGATGTCAAGGGGTCCCATGGAGACGAAGATGCAGCTATAAGGCCAAAATTGCCGGAGCATATAGACGTGACTTTTGTAGATCCAGCCAATCTTAAAGCAGATAATATAGCGTCCAAGCTGCTGGGTGAAGAGGCAAACGATGTCCAGTTTTCGCTTTCCGACGAAGACTTCGAGGAAGAAAATAGCGCAGAAGATGCAGTTCTAAAGCCACAGCTGGATATGGCATCTATAGAACCATCAGATCTGGTAGAATTGAAAGCTGATAATGCAGTGCCCAAGCTGCTGGCTGAAGACATGGACGAGCTGGGCGTATGTCCATTGGAGGCTGATGATGAGAACACAAATGCGGATATGCCGTCGCTCATTATGCTAGACGACGAGGAGGAGGATATCAAAGATCAACTCAACACCACATTCGACATTGATGAGGATGCGAAAGCTGATAATATATCCGCCGATCGTCAGGAGTCGACGCTGCGTCGTCCGGCAGCTGTTATAAAAGTCGTATTAACCGACGACAACGGAATTAACAGCACTATAAACACGACCTGCAACGAATCGGGCAATATGCCTAAGCCCTATAGATTTCCAACACCGCACAAATCGAACTTGAAGTCCGATTTTAGTTTTGCCACAGCAGCGTTGAGCAGTTTGGACGATTTGGAGATGCCTGGCGATGTGCGCAGGCGTTCGAAATCAACATCTGAGCTGAATCAGACTAAAGCCAAGACGGTCTCGTTCTTCAGTCCGATTGAAGTCGCGGCTACCAGCGACATCGACAAGCGTTGGGAAGGTCTAAACGTGAGCCGTAAGTAGATGGAATAATATGCATTGTTTTCACTTTATTTACACTCTTGCCAACTCTTCCAGATGTTACCAAGCGTCGCAAGCGTTCCAAGTCCTTGGAGTGTATATCCACCAAGATCAGCCGTATTCCGAAACCCAGTAAGTCTATACACTGCAACTGCTGCTTGTAAATTATTTATTGTAAATTGTTTTCTTCCAGAAATTGTGTCAATTGTGCCGACACTTGCAGCAAACACTCCCAGCAAGGCCAAGACTCGCACCAAGCTGCCCAATTTTGCGGCCATTCACCAGAAACAGTTCTCGAGAATGGAAAATCTGGAGGATCACATTGTGCGCAAGGCGGCACGGGCTAAGGATCTGCAAAATTCCGGCCGCAAACAAACGCCTGTTCGCGCCTCGGCGCAGAAATCGTCCAGCAAGAAATTACCACCAGAAATTGCAACGGGTGCAGAGCGTCTACGTACAAAAGCTGTAAGGACAATTGATAAGTTCATTGACCTGATGACGCCCATTAAGCCGGAGGAATTGTTGCACCAGCGAACTCTCGCCACTCCACGCGTCATATCGCTGATTCAGCCCACTCAGAAATCCCGCCTGCCTTTGCTTTCCAAGCCCGTATCAAAGATGTTCAACCCAATTCCCGCTGCTGCTGCAGCTCCAACTTGCAACACCCCCAAGGCAAAGCCAGTGACCAAGATATTCAACGCTATTCCCGCTGCTGTTGCCACTACCAATAATCCCAAGCCAATCCCTGGGGCGTCGGCTCAGAGCAAAGTCGAGAGCAGGCGCCAGCGTCATATGGAAATGTTCAAGTCTCGCAAGGCAAAGGAGAACAAAACGGACTTCATACGCGGAGTTCGCTCCAACCGGCGTTTTCAGCTGCAGATGGAACATCGTCGCCAAATGGACGAACATAAATAATAAATTAAGCATCTGTTTAACCAAGTTTTTACATATTTAGCTTGTTTCATAACTTTGTTTCAATTTAACGCATATATTTCATTTGATGATAATTTGAATGTGTATTATATGAAATAATAATTACACATTCAATTCAATAATAAAATCTTGTTTAATAATCTCTGTATATTTAACTTGTTTTATTTACTAAATAAATTATTTCTTTGAAGATAAATTAACTATGTGTTTTATTTGATAATGATATATTTAATATAATAATAATAAATGACATCTATTTTGGCTAAACTTTTATTTTATATAGTAATTATCCGAGGTTTTTTAAACACCAGATGCAGTTGGAACATCATCGCTAAAGAAAGGAACATAAAAATTAAATTTGAAAATCTTATTCAATTAGGTTGTTTCACGACTTTGTTTTAATTTGATAAATATTTTATTTAATTTGATGGATAACCTAAGAATGTGTTATATAAAATTTAATACCAAATGACAGTTAATTTGGTTAAACTTGTATTTTATAGAGCAATTTTTTTAAAATTTAAAAATAAAAAATTTTTTTTTTAAATAATAATAAATGTCAGCTAATTTCAGGTTTTTTAAACACCAGTTTTGGTGCTAAATTAATTTTACGCTTTCTATCGGTTACATTGGCCTGAGCTGCGCAGCTGCAATTTGAATTTAACTGTCGGCAACACGTCTTTAATTCAAGATGCATTTTAAATAAATAATAACACAACAGAGCTACATACATTTTTAGTGTCGTATTATACAGAATAAAACATATATATTTGCACATAATTGTTGTTTTTAATACATAGAAATATGCGCATTTACATTTTGAATTAATCGTTAAGTGTTGACTAACTCAGTGAGCAATCGATAGCTCACAGTTGGCAACATGTTGCGTGGACTCTGTGGGCGCATGTTTCAGGCAGCGTGTTGAGCAACATTTGGCTGATATTGTAGAATACGCTGTCGGCGCGTGCAGTCGATCGTGGCGGATCGACGTCTGGTTCGTTCGTTGGAATACCGTAAGCTGTAAACAGTGGCCAATTTCGAAAAGTATCAAACGCGCGTTGTTTTGTTGCTGTTTTTGTGTGGATTATTTGCTGATAAATACAAAACCAAGGTACATACAGTATGGTATCCTTTGTCTAATGCAAATTGTTGCCTCAATAATACTGCAAACAACTGTAAACAACAACAAACAATTGCAACATTTTTGTTGTTCTCTCTGCCGGATATTAATAACAGTTTATGGACATTTGGCTTTTTGTTTTTGTAGTGCAAAATATTGTGATAAAACTTGTTCGGTGTGAGAAAAAGCGGTATATATATTTCTATTTATTTATTTACAAGGAACATCCTTACCAGTTGTGATAAAAAATAGCTAAACTTAACAGTAATTCTGTTTTTTTTTTGTGTGAAACCAAAAAGCTAAATAAATAACTGTAAATTTTAAACAATTTACCGTTTTTGACTATTAAAAGTAGAAGTGACGGAAAAAAAGTGAACTTGCCAGCACTGAATCCTACCCCACGAGACGCTCAGGCATACGGTGAGGGAGAGAGAGTGCAATATATGAGACAGCGATAACATGTGTGCAGGCAACAACAACAACATTTCGCATTGACATTTTATGAGCGGCGCTAACGGTGCATTGCACATGCTTGCATACATACATACATATGTACATATATACATATGCATACAGTGGGGAGCAAAAGTGATTCCATGATCAACACATTCTCATGTTTGAGCGCGCATAAAAAATAAACGAATGAAGTAAATGACAAAAACTTTTTTTTTCTTGAATATCTAGTTTATTTGTAACAATTTGGCGTAGGTAGCAAAATTATGAGATAAGCAATTGTACAGTAATAATTCAAAAACAAAAAAAAAACGGCATGTACTCAGTTTTGCACTTTTTTTATTGAAAGAAAAGAAAATCCTTTATTAATATTTTGTCCAGAGACCCTTATTTTCTATGACGTTTTTTATACGTTTTGGCATGTTCTCAACCAATTTCTCTAGAATTTCTTTCGGAATATTATTCCACTCTTGTTCCACACGCCCCCAAAGATCGTCTAAGTTGGATGGGGCTGATTGATACTGTCCGAGCCGTCGCTTCACAATTGCCCATAGGTTTTCAATTGGATTGAGGTCAGGACTTTGCGCTGGCCACTCCATCAGCTTAAAGTTTTGATTTCCTAGCCATTCTTTAACAATTTTCGCAGTGTGCTTGGGATCCCCATCTTGTTGAAAAGTTAGCTCCTGCTCTGGGTACGCACACTGGGTCAAGAAAATTGGGAAGATGGGTTTGCAAAATGATTAAATAATCTTCCTTTCGCATAATCCCGTCAATTTTGTGCAACGGTCCAATGTTCCAAAACGTGAAACACCCCCAAGCCATAATGTTGCCTAACAGTTTGCTTTACATGATGCTTTTGAAGCTTCTCACCGGGTCTACGCCAACAGTACTGCTTTCCATCCGATTGAAAACGATTAAACTTGGATTCGTCCGACCAGATAACACGTTTCCAGTCTTCAATTGTCCAGTTTTTATGGGCCTTTGCGAATTTAAGCCGAGCCTTAATATTTTTCTCGGATAAAGCTGGTTTGTTTTTTTTTACAGCCGCGACGTATCCAATCCTACCCAGTGCTCTTCTAGCTGTCCATCGACAGGAAGATTATTTAAGCATTTTGCAAACCCATCTTCCCAATTTTCTTGACCAGTGTGCGTACCCAGAGCAGGAGCTAACTTTTCAACAAGATGGGGATCCCAAGCACACTGCGAAAATTGTTAAAGAATGGCTAGGAAATCAAAACTTTAAGCTGATGGAGTGGCCAGCGCAAAGTCCTGACCTCAATCCAATTGAAAACCTATGGGCAATTGTGAAGCGACGGCTCGGACAGTATCAATCAGCCCCATCCAACTTAGACGATCTTTGGGGGCGTGTGGAACAAGAGTGGAATAATATTCCGAAAGAAATTCTAGAGAAATTGGTTGAGAACATGCCAAAACGTATAAAAAACGTCATAGAAAATAAGGGTCTCTGGACAAAATATTAATAAAGGATTTTCTTTTCTTTCAATAAAAAAAGTGCAAAACTGAGTACATGCCGTTTTTTTTTTGTTTTTGAATTATTACTGTATAATTGCTTATCTCATAATTTTGCTACCTACGCCAAATTGTTACAAATAAACTAGATATTCAAGAAAAAAAAAGTTTTTGTCATTTACTACATTCGTTTATTTTTTATGCGCGCTCAAACATGAGAATGTTGATCATGGAATCACTTTTGCTCCCCACTGTATGTGTGCATCAATGACAGTTTGCTTGTGTGTTTGTGCGTTTGTTGTCCAGTTTTGGGCGTTTGCGGGGTAGTTCGAGGGGCTATTTAATACCGTATTTACCGCACATTCGTTTATTATTTATCGTGTGTTCCAGCGTGGAAATTTCTGCGCAGATTTCCGCCTTTGCTGCGCTGCGCATGCCCAACAGCTTATGGGAAATTGTGCTGGAAATTATGATGGAAATTATGCTGGAAATTAACAGCAATGTTTGTTTTGCTGTTAACCAGAATGGTCGTAGCCGATCAGTCGGATACTACGCACCCTACGAGCGAGACAAAGCCTGAAATAGTGTTTCCTAAATACCTTTAGTGTTTATCAACCAATTTGAATGCGCTTTTCAGCACAGATTGATATAACGCCAAAAACTATATGTGCCGAATGACAACCTTCTATGTCCAAAATCGCCATATAGAATCGTAATTCAGATTATTAGAATCGGATTCAGATTATTAAAGACAAAAAATTATTTGAGTTCAACATAAATACAATGAATGATTTAATTAAGTACCAAACGTAACTTATTTTAATCTAAAAAGTTAATAAAAATAGAAGGATGAAGAATTTCATACTTGGATATAGAATTTTCTGGCTTATTGGAATTTTGAAATCAAAAATTCTTGATTCTAGGTCGAAAACTTTATATTTCTTTTAGTTATTAATTATACTATGATTCTATTAATTACACCGGATATAATCGTACAGGGTATAAAAATCTGTCAAAATATTTGTCTAAAATCAGTTCAATTTAATTATAATACTAAGTAGCTTTGACAAAATCAGCAAGCAATGTAAATTCATATCCCATTGAGTAAGAAAACTCGTTGAGAGCAGCTTGGAAACAAAATTTAAAACTTCCAGAAAATAATAATAAAAATCATTCAAAAATGCCTCGTACTAGAGTGCCGAAAAGCACAAAAAGGACCCGAGCGGTGGCCCATCGCGAAGAAATACTACACATTTACGAGCTGAAATTAGATTCGGCAAACACGTCCATCGATGATTTAGGATTGCGATATAAGTCCATGATGGAGACTACAATGCAGCTGATCGAGTCACGGCTTCAGAAGGAGCTGCGTCAGATGAAAGTCGGCGAGTTTCTAGAGCTTTTGCCCAAATTGCAGCATTTTGACGATTACAAGGCTAGCGATAAGACGCGGCTATCACTTTCCAACGCTGCGTTGACCAACAGCAACCTTCCCATAGAGGGTAGCAGTAATACCGCTGGGCGTAATGTTTTAAAAAAGGGACTTACACCTGGTCCACTTCTCTCAGCACGTGCACGTCGTGAAAGACGCAGTCTATCCACTGCTTCAGATACTAAGCTTCCGATCACAGCCAGCTCGAACTTGCAACATAGCTCACGCAGCAAGATGCGCACACCTGTTGCCACGCGATCGAAGACATTGAGTGAAGCTCGAACCCCGACTGGAACCCCGCCCCTGGCGTTACTTCGCTGGCCCAGACCCGGCGAAGTGGTGCTCTCCAAAGCTGGCAGTCCCATTGTAGCTCAAATCGTGCCTGATAACTATGCCAACGTCAACATACCAACCCACAATGGGATAATGTCCTTGCGGGCCAAGAAGCTGGAGGAGGTCAACCCTGATCTGCTAAAGAATATCGATGCCGACACGCTCAACCAAATTAAAACATTGCACCAGAACTTGCAACTGATTGTGAATACTGCCAAGAAGGCAGGGTTCAAGTGAAGCTAAACCTATTGATATTACCTTCTTTTTTGTCAGCTTTAAAGCTATTTTATGCACTTTACCAAGTTGTTTGCGATATGTAGAAGATCCATCAAAAGTTCGTTAATAAATTGTCATTTTTTGCATACAAATACAGCATCGATAAATTATGTTTTAGGCTAAATATGTACATATACATATGTCAATTCCCCATCCTTTAACGATTTGTTGAAAACCTGAGGAAGGTATCAAAAATTTAAAACAAACTCGATCTGTCGATGAAGTAGGAGTAGTAAAACTTAACTATATCTCCACAGTTTCCAAGATCTTGCTGATCATGCCGACAAACGATTTCATTTATTGATTTAAATGTTTATAGAAATAAAGATAAGATCAGCAAAAAGAACCGATTTCAACAAAATAAAATGCAATTGGTCGAATACTATCATGGTAATCGTGTTTAAAGATCGTTAAAATAAAAAAATATATAGATATCTTGCAATAAAAACTATAGCTGCAAATGTTGTTTAAGTTATTAAATTGAATAATTAAATAAACTTGCTCAACCTTAATTGTATTTAGACTTTTCAAAACTTACGTCTGACTAATACTGTTTTCCAATCTTTGCAGTGTCGAAACGAGAGCACCAGCCCATTAATTGCTGACATAATCTTTCACAACTGGCAAAAATAATCAAATAAAATAAAAACGACTCGAGCGCCGACACGTAATTGAATTTACATTTATGTTACTCTGTGCCTCTCTCCGCCTGGCGATCAAGTCGTTATCGGGACTTGAACTACTTGGATGTGGCAGAAAAGCTTAATTATTCGCGCGTTGTGCGGTTAATTGAAGCACTTACTAAACGTAATTGAAATACAAATTTGTATGTGTCCCAGTGTGTCTCAGTGTAAACCTATTCAGAATGTGGCACAGAAAAGTCGCCGCGTGTGAAATGTGTGTGTTGTTCGTGCTCTCGCTGCTGGGGGCGTCAATGGGCGCCACGCCCTTCGCCATGGAGTATCGCAGTGCGGGCCTCTTTAAGGGCAACACGCTTATGGGCAGGGAACTCGATGCGGCAACCACTTTGGATTTGGCAGCGGACAAACCAACAGGCAGCAATGGAGTAGAAGCCGATTTCAATTCAGATTTGGATACGGATACAAAGGATATATTGTCCTTTAAGGCGGAATCATCGGTGGTGGTGCCAGGGGTGCAGCTAAATGCAGGTGAGTTGAAATTCCGGAAAATTTCCATTTGTTGCTGTTTTATTCCATGATCTTACATTTGCCACATTCGACGCCATTTTGTCGATTTTAACCAAATGTTACTTGCGTCTTTGTTGCACGTCGCTCTCTGCCATTCAAGAGCTTGTTATCAATTTCAGCTGCATGCTTTGAGCTCTGCCGCTTGTGGCACATTCATTAAGGAAACTCTCACCCCAACGGCTGTCCGTGTGGCTCTCCCATTGAAAATCAGTGTCAGGTATACAGGGCGGCGCTTATCTAACCTTATCTTACAACACTTTGCCGTCTTATTGGACTGTTGCGACGGTTCCCCTGTCGTCGGATTGTTGTTTATGACCTGCGCCTTGTTGTGGCATCATATTTCAAAATTTACTCGAACAAGTGCATTTGTTGTCTGTTCACTTTGTGTCTCGCTGTTCTTTTGTTTGCATTCTCCCTTTTACATTGTGGATTCTTGGATTGTTGAATTGTTGGACTGTTGGGGTCTCTTATGGTAATTCAATCCCTTGCTGCTCAGCTGGCATCCAGGATGTCAACCGCAGCTTAGCGCTTCGAGTCTCGACGCTCTCATGCTCAGCTCTCAGCTGAGGCACGCTCGGCACATCCGCTGCTGAAATTCTGTTGCCTCATTATAACGAGATTAAAGTGTAATCACTGCCAGACGTGTGCTGGCTCTGATTGTTGCTTTCCCCTTCCTCCCTCCCTCCCTCCCTCACTCTTTGTTTTTGGTACTCTTTAACCAAAGTGCGAACTTCCTGTGGCCGTAGACAGTCGAGTCTCCTGTTTACGACGCTCTGTGTCTCTGTTTGGGTCTGTGTCAGTGAAAGGGCTACCGGCATCGCCTTTATTTTTTACCTTTCTATATTTGTCTTTGCTCAGTTCTTTACCCCTTGCCCTGCTACGCCCTTGCCAGGCCACTATGCATTTAAATGTCATTTAAGCGGCTTAACTTGCGTCTTTTACGACAACATTTTTGAGCTTTATGCGAAAGGCCTCGTTTATCGTTTATGAGCGTGAAAATGAAAGTACTTTCGTCATCTTTGCATCCCCTCCTCCCTGCACTCCGCACTCTCCCACACTCTCTCTTTCTGTTGTCATGCAAAATTATGCCAACATTCCTAAATTTTGGACTTTGCAATTAAAGACGAGCGCAGCTAATGAGCAAGCGACATAACATTAAAATTTTATTGTTTTTAAAAAAATTGCACAATATTTAAAAAAGCACAAAAAGGTCTATAAGGTTAGTAAAAATAAGAAATGTGTGTATAGGTCTAGAGGGTCTTCTAGTGGCGATTAATTCCGACTGCAGCCTTCTGCTACATAATTAAATTTTAAAATATATAAAATATTTAAATAATAATTCTTATAACTAAAGTATTTCCAACCTAAGCTGCAAACACAACTGCAAAGATCTTGGGCCTTTGGCTATGTGGCTAATAGGAACTTTACGCATATAAAATGTTAGTGCTCTGGCTATAAAAACAAGCAACCATTGAAATAGTTTTGGACATATGCAATAATACCGCTTGAAGCTGAACTTCCAGCTAATTTCAAATCAAATTTTAGGCTTTCTACCTGAGCCATAAATGCTCTCTTTTTCCCATAAAATTTGTGGTTTTTAGCTTGTTCTTATTTTCGCAAGGCACGCAAACTTTGGCCCTGGTGGGGACCTGTTTTTGGTGGCATTTAAATGCTGCTGGTACAGTGCTCAATGTGCAGGAATCGCCCCACTGTCGAGTTATCTTGGCAGGAGGCTGTTGTCTGTGCCTTGGGTCTTTGGGTCTGGGCCTGGGCCTGGGATCTTGGAGCTGGCACTTCAACTTCAACTCTTCGACGAATGCTGCAAGATACTTGGAACTTGTATCTCAGGATGTTTGCTTGGCTGTGTGTGTGTATGTGTGTGTATATATATCTACATCTGTGTGTGTGTGTGTGTGTATTTGTGTCTATGGCAAACAAAGCCAGCCGACAATCGTAAAAACTAAACGACGGGAGTATTTATGACGCTGAGTTTATACAGTTTATACGCCAGTTCCAACAGCGTACGTCTCCCAGTGTGCTGTATCTGTGTGAATGTGCATCTGTATGTGTGCGTGTGTGTGTATTACATTTGTGTGTAAATGTGTGTGTGCCAAAGTCAGACGAATGTTCTTTGAGTTAGATAGGAGCCAAGGCTTTGCACTTGCACACAGCATGCAAATGCCAGTGCAAATGTAAATGGAGATAAAAATGTATGCATACGGTGGGGTATGCTCGCACCTCAGTTACTCTATTTACTTATTTACTTGAGAATACTAATTTTAATATACAATCTGATCCGATTTAATCATTATGGGAAAACGCAGAAAACCTTTAACGAGAGTACAATTTCTGTATCTACTATTAATTAAATAAAATATAAATAAATGCTCAGTTATATACACACCCTGCTAATTCTAAATGTAGGGTATATTCACACAACGACAGCAGGGGCTGACTATATCTAGCTATATATACATACATCAAGCTATATATCAGTCAGCCTGTCGCCCTGTCCGTCTGTGGCTCAGGTAGCGAATTGGGCACACCATTGAACTGCCATTGCAAAGTGCGAAATATCCCACAGTGCAGCAAACACACACACATTCATACATACACGCACACACGCAAGCTGCACACGTACATACATACATATGTATGTAGATGCGTTCGTTGTTAACGCTGGCACGCTAATTTGACGAAAGCCCATTTCATGGCGTTTTTCTACATTTCATGTTGTCCGATTCGGCACGCCATGCAGCAAGCGGCGAGGGGCAAGCCGGCAGCAGGCAGCATGCAGCATGCAGCATGCGGCATGTGGCATGCACCTTGCTGCATGTATCTAAAAGTAGTATCTACGTATCATACAGGTAGTTTTTAACACTCGGCATCAGCATCGTCACTCATCCAGCAAACTCATCTCATGCTGCTTCATTTTCTTTACACCTTTTGCAAAAAGAAAACCCGAAATGGTCAAATGCAAACAGTTTCCCGTTTCTTTAGCCCATTTCCATGATGAGCAGCAAACTGCCAATGACTCCCTAGGTTCAGTCCAGAACTGCTGCCCAGACTTGTTTATTTTAGCAGCCGTTTGTTGTGGCTATTTATTTGTTTTCGATTTTACATAGCTTGGAAATTGTGCAAGAAATTGCCTTTACACATATACTACAGATATTGTACATTACGAACTAGACGCATGCCTTTTGTTTATGTTTACGTGTTTTTATGAACTTCAGCGAATTGTTTTAGTTTTCTGCATGTTTTGGCCCTACTGTCAGCTGTTTTCCAGCTAAGAAATCCAAACACAACACGATTGCTGACTTGATTTACAACTGCAAAATGAAATATTGGCGACTTTTAGTTTGCTTAGTGCGATTTTAATGCCCTGCGAGAGTTCGGCCATCGAGAGTTCGGCCTACAAGAGTTCGCCCAACGATAGTAGCGAGAGTAGAGCTAGCGAGAGTTTAGCCGATGAGAGTTGGGCCTAAGAGACTTCGGCTAAGGAGAGTTTGTTCAGCGAGAGTTGGGCCAGCAAAAGTTGGGCTAGCAAGAGTTGGGCCAGCAAGAGCTTTACATTAATTAACTCCACCGTTTTAAGATATTTTTGCAGATATATTTTAATTTTTTAATTTAAATCTGGCATTTTCAAAAACACAGCGCTGTCATAAAAGAGTACATCCAAAAAAGATACATGCTATAAAGTCGGTTGAAGTGCTGCATCCGATTGTGGCCTATTTTGAATAAATAATATAGATTTTGCTAATTCTTTGACTTTAACTCCACTGTGCGTCATCGGCTTATTGATTTCAAATTCAACTTTCTATCCTAACTAAGCAAATGGGCAAATTTACTGATCTCTATCAGCGATCAGCGAACAACGGAGCATTGTTTGTTGTGTTGTTTTGTTGTTTGGCTGTATGGCTGTGGCACAAGACAAGCTACACACAACAAACTGCTACAACAAGATGTGCCACGGACACAATGGTGCAAGTGCAACTATTTGAAGATACAAACTACGAATACAAAACACGCGAAACCACCTACATCGACATCGACATCGACGTCGACGTCGCATTGCGCTTGCAGCTAAAAAGATAGCCGAAACCATAAACTCCGTAAACTCAGTAAATTCAGTAAATTCAGTAAACCCCATAAACAGGTGTCTGCCAATGTATTTACATTTTCAAAAGGAGCTAACGGCTCTTTTTTTTTTTACCGTGGTTAACGCATATTTCCTCAGCCCCAAGCTGCTCATGTCGCTGCCTGTTGTCACCCACACACAAGACTGTGGCTAAGACAAACAAAACTTTCAGCTAGAAACAAATAACGAACGACGGCAAGAAAGAAAGTGCCAAAATAATAAAAGAAGAAAAGTGAATGTTAACAACAACAGAAATCAGATAAAAAAGATGTTTACCACGCATTACAATCGAAACGACAATCTTGAGTATTGAAATTGGAAATTTGAACATCAAGAGAACACCATGTGGGCAAAGGTTACGTTCAAATTCGAAAAGAAAAATCATTTTCAAACATATGATCAATAATAAATTCTGAAATACTAGCACAATTTTGAGTAACATTTGAAACTGTAGATGCGGGCGCTGCAAGCAGATTGTAGATACAGATAAAGCTCATATATGCATCAGCTGCATAATAAACAACCAAACGAGAAAAAAGAAAGAGAATTAAGAGCATTATTGTTAGCTCATTATGGCTGGGCAATAGTTCTGGCTGACAGACCAACAAACTGGCAAACTGGCAAACTGACGCGTCGACTTCGTCGTCATCCCACATGCTACGCTCTCGAAGGCAGCGCGCCTAATTGAAATAGAAATCACTGCCGCTGCACACTGGGCCTCAGTTGACACAATACAAAAACATTAAAAAATTTCAAATTAATAAATATATATATCAATATAATATACATAGAGAGGTAAAATATTAACAATTTTTGTTCTTTTTTATTGTAACCAAATTTTTATTTTTTTATTTTTATTTAAATGTAATTTTTATGTGATTTCTGTTTTGCACCAGTGTGCGCATTAATTTATTATTTTTCAATAAATAACAGTATAGTGTGAATGTCGTGATTTACTCAATTCTTGAATTAAATGCATAATAATTTTGTTTCAACATTTCTAATTTAAATTTTCTGTTAAGCCTGTTTTGCACCAGTGTGCGCATGGCAGCAACTGTGGAGCTGCAACAGCCATAAACAACGCGCAGATGTTTCATTTCATTATTTGAGTTATGTTCTTGCTAACTACGGCTCTCTCTCTCTCTCTCTTTCTTTCTCTCTCTCTCTCTCTCTCTCTGTCTCTTTCTGTGTCTGCCCCCTCTTTCCCTCGCTCACCATGTGTAGGGCTGACATTTGAACTTCAAGTCGCGCAACCGCAATATGTGGCTTTTTGGCGGCCCTTTTGGGAGCACAACACTGCATAAATAAACGTTTTCCAGTGAACAAAAACAATCTGTGCTCGTATGCTGACCCAGAAAGTGGAAATTCTTTTTCAAAGTGTATGGCAAAGGCAGCTGCTTGGATTTTTTCTGCTTATTGCAAAGTAATGGTTTTGCTCTATTCTTGAACGGTCTTTAAATATAATAAGTGTTAACTGTCCCAGCAACAGGCCTGCAAACTATAGAAATAACGGTTCCTCTACCAGACTTTAGTGAGATTTCTCTGGTAGTTCTGCTTAGAAATATTGATATACCCAGCTTTATTATAAATTCTCCCCAATAGAATTAATAATAAAGCACTCGAATCCAATATAGATCAATTGTTTGAAGCTCTGTATATAATCGCTTCGGATTATCGTTCTCTTTTGATTGTATTTGCTAGAAATTGTTGCAATAAAGATCAAACTGATGCCAGGCTCGGGGCACTCCTCGATACAAATTTTGCATGTCAGCTCTTTAGGGGCGCCAGCCGTCACTTAGCGCCCATGCGGAAATCAAAGTCAAAGCCGCAATTACCAGCCATAAAGAAATCTGCAGAAATCGCACGAAAAATAACAAAAAAGGCGAAAATAAAATCAAAAACTATTTTGCAGTAGTTGTGGAAGCATATATTTATTTCTTTTACTTTGCATTCACGAAAATTGCTTCCGCACTGCACAATTTGTCACGGCAACACCTTTGGGGTACGTCTACACCTTTGAGAGAGTTGCCCCTACCTGCTGCTGCTCCCCCCTCCCCCCCTCCCTAGAGTGTTGCTTGTTAGGTGCCATATGACAAAATGCGCAGTGGTGCGAAATATTAACTCAGTGGGTCTCGATAAATGATCAAAAAGCTAAAGCCGACGACGACGACGACGACGATGACGACGTAGCCAATAAACAGTCAATTATTATTCGTACAGAGCCAGAGAGACAAACACAGATACAGACACAGACACAGATACAAACACAGATGGAGGGGCACACATACAAGTGCATAAAATTAAATGCTCGCTGGGCTTGGGGCGCTCCATCAGTCATTCAGTCAATTCGTCAGCTTGAAGCAGTTTAGCTAAACAGCATTACAAATTACGCAAATGTTGCCAGCAGCTCTACAACAACAACAGCAACAACAACAACAGCAACAACTGCAACAACAACATTAACAACAATATAAATTTGCATATGCATTGCGTTTCTTATTGTTGTCTTTGTCTTTGTCTCTGTTGCCATCTCACCTTGTTGTCTAATGCATTGGCAGCGCAACGCTGCCTGCTAATTTATGGCAATTTAATGAAAATTACCTGTTTTGCTCTGCACCCAGCCGCCCAGGAGGTGTTCCCAGGCGTTTTTTCTGTTTGCTCATCAGCAACAACTAGCCTGATACCCTGCAACAGCCATGCAAACGGGCATATTTTATCAAACAAAGTAATTTATTTTCTTTATTTATTTCTTGCAATTTATTTTATTTAATTTATTGATTTTGTTTGTTTATTTGTTTTTATTTGTTTATTTTATTTTGTTTATTTTATTTTTGGTATCATTTAATTTTTTAAATTTAATTTTAATTATTTTATTTATTCTGTTTTATTTATTTTATTTTGTTGGTTATCCGTCATTCGTTATATTTATCCATAATTCATGAATTGTTCATATTATATTAAAGTAGAGACTTTACAGAAAAATTATTTCAATATACTTAGTATACCTAGTGGGTTTATGTAATCAAATTTAAATAACTATATACAGTAGAATCCGGTTATAGCGACATTCAAGGGACCGACGATTTTACGTCGTTATATCCGGAAGACAAAATCCATGATTTTGTTTCTTTTTCGTATTAAAAAAACACAAAATCCATGATTTAGTTTGCTTCTTTTAGCATTGTTAAAGAAATCAAATTTTCCTCTTTAAAGATTTTTTTTTGTTCGGCACGTCGCAATATCCCGTTGAATTGTGAGAAATCTCGTCGGTATAAGCGGTTTGACGCTAAAAGCGGAGACGTTTTAAGCGGAGGCCCTTTCATATAAGTTTTTATGGGGACCAACCAAACCATCGAGTTTTCGGCGCAATAACCGGACGGACGCTATAAGCGGCGTCGTTATAACCGGATTCTACTGTATTATATAAATGCAAATCGGCTTCATAATCGTTTTGTAGTTCAGAGTATGAAACGATAGCTTAATTAATAGATATGTATAAAAAAATAATTTTAGACGATTGAAAAAATCATAAAAAATCATAGGACAATTTTGCCTATTAATATTGTTTTTAGAGATACATAGTCGACCTTTCAAGTGCATTTGGTATTGTAGGCAAGCAAAAATTGCTGTTAAATGGTTTTAATTAGTGCAATAGATTTAAATCGTGTAGAAATGGCGCAAACGTTAGTACAATTTACAGCGCAGCTTTTAGTCGAGTGCATTTTGTATGCAGCATAACGTAGTATCTGAATCTGCTGTTTACTATCATCATCGGGGGCCATCGAGGGGAATGGTGGAACAGTCATGCAGCCATCAGCTGATTGGCTACTAGTATTACGACAGATGCTTTGGCAACTGCTCGGCATTACTTGTGGTTGTCGTTGTCTTGTAAAAAATGTAAACTAAGCTGCTTACAAGGTAGTCTTTTCACTTGTATACACAGGCATAAATACCAAATGAAAAAGAGCTTGTCGCAATATTTTGATAGCGCAACATTATAAATTCCCAAAATATTTGGCTATAAAAACTTGAAGCAGCATTCAAAGATTTTCGTTCAATTAAATGTGCAGACGTTTCAACAAGTTTCCCAATATTTTTGAATTTTTTTTGTAAAATTATTTTTATCTGTGCTGGCGCCAAAAATAAAAGTTTTCAACATGGTCTTGTGTCTGGCGACATTTGTTGACTACGCTGCTGGATTTACCATTAAGTTTTCAGTCTAAGCGTATAATGAGGCACCCATGCTGACAAATGTCATTAAAATTAGTTAGCCGAATGGTTTTTTAGTTGCATTTTTTTTGTCGGGGGTGCTGTTGAGTTGGGAACACCGAAGCATCAAATCAAGGCTAGTCATCAAGTGTGGCTATAAAATTGTATTTTTACGACCAGCGAATTGTATCAAAATGTCGTGCAATTGAAAGCTGAAGAATTTATACAGAATTAAAAACCATCGTAAAATGGTGTGGAAAAATTAAAGATGAAGGCATGTGTTAAAAATGGTATTAGCCAGCTCTAACTATATGTATTTTTATTAGATTCTTGTAAGCTTGAAAGCTTATCTTCATAAGATGATTGAATATTATCACTTTCTACCGTTGAAACCGGTGAACATAGATGTATAGCTACATTAGCTGAGGATACAGAGCTAAAAGAACAATGTTTACAATACACAGACACACGGATATTTCACCTTTACAAATTTGGAAATTGAAGTTCAAAAACGTAAACAAACAGATACGTATATGCAAGTAGAACATTTGATATCTTGGTGGGGGTTTCATAAACTGTTTTGTCATATTTTCGTTGAATTTATGCGCGTTTTTCCACAGCACAGCGCAGCAGACAGATACATATGTATGCAGAAACTACCAAAAGTTACCGTTATCAAGTTTCTAACGGTGCCCAGTGAACCTCCTCGCGTTGCGCCCCATTAGTTTTTGTTTGCATACGATTAACACGACGGACAGGTGAACGAACCACACGCCGGCATCGATGACTTTTTCAAATGACCATATTATTGTTTTCCGTTTTTTTTTAGTTTTTTGCCCACTTGTCTTGGGACAGGCCATAATCAAGTGTTATTTATGAAATATTGTATAATTTATGCAAAGGTCTCTGCCTCTCCCTCTCGGTCAATTAGCTAATGATGCAGCAATAGCAACAACTAAACACAAATCGCAGCAATTATACCTAAGCCAAAGGGCTAAAACTAGCGAGATATAGTAGTAGATGAAAACTGGAAGATGGCCAGCCGGGGAAAAAAGCCAGACAGTCTCTTCAGCAAGTCTCTTGGCCATGGGCCGTTGGCCAGATAATTAACGCATACTGTTTGTTTGCCATTAGGAACCATTCGGAGATTTCAAGTTTTCAATTCTATTGCGCATATTCTATATGCCATAAATCTGAAAGACTTTCACCCAACAACAACAATTAAGAGGGCACAGCATTTGACTTGACGTTTCGGTTGAAATAATTTATAAGTGTGTCGATATACGGCAAACATCTATCTATATCTATCTATTCTCAATTTAAACGGGGGGCAGCAAGAACAAAAGTGTTAAAACGAACATTTCATTCTCGACAAAATGTGTTCACATTCAAGTTACAAGCTAATTAGCCATAACCAAACACACACACGACGTGCCGGGAAAAGTCGTCCAGAACATGAAAGCATAAAAAGAAAGCAAGAGGAGCACATAACGAGGGTTGCTAGCAAAGTAAGCGAAAAGTTTAAAAATTTGTAATGAAGTAATAAATGTATTTTATTGGAAGTAATGTGAGGTAAAATGAAAGGTCTAAATAAAATATAACGTATTTTATAAATTTCTTTTTAAATCAAATAAAACCGGATCCAAACATATTGTTGATCGTCTAAATTAAATTTCTTGACTACTGTTGAGTTTTTTATTTAATTGAGAGCAAATAATTAAAATATAGTTAATAGGCAATATTAATAAATTGCTTAAGATTTCTTTAAATGTTACGTTAGAAATTTATTTAATTTCTTATTTAGAATTGAATGCTTGCGATGCTTGTTATAATAATATATATATTTATTTGGGAAACTCTTGAAATATCCCTCGCTTCGGTGCTTGAAATACATATACAAGTATATCGTTGAGTTGATGTTACCACATGTTGTAGATGGGAGAATGTGTAGTGCTCCATGTCGCGTCGCACGGAGCATATCGAACAACATGTTCGTCAAACTTCCACTTCGACTTTGAGTTGGACACGAACGATCGCCCCTTTTAATGCTGTTCATTAAAGATCACCAATGAAATTTGTAAAGTGTCTGTGTGTGGATCAGACAGTTTACCGAGTCATGGCAATTTATGGGAGCTTTCTAGATAGGTTTACGGTATTGTTCTTGTGACAAGGTAAAAACTGCGAAAGCATAACACATAAAAAACTCTCCCATGGCATACCAGATTAATGGCCGATGATCTATATTTACGTCTTAATCGCCTACAACAATAATTTCACAATACTTGAACGGGGTCAAAGACTTGTTGTTCTTTAATGAGCCCGCATCCGTTATACAGTAGGCAGCCTGTACTTAAACGTAATTACAATTTTTGCCGACATTCCTGAGGCGGCTGCTACACTTCCAGGCCCAACCAAAAGCTCATTTAACGCTTCGGGAAAGTAGTTTAAAGACTCACTGGGCTAACCGCATTAACCATAACAGCCCAGACTGTGTGAGGCTGATTGATTGTTCGTGTGCCGCTCCAAAAGAAGCAAAGATACTGCGATCTTTCCAGCGACACTTGGTGTGGTTTCTGCTCTTTTTGGTTTCGTTTTTTACATTTATTTTTTTGTATTATTTCTCAATGTGGCTTGTCTTTGACTTCGTGCGTTGACATTCATTTGCTTCTTGGGATTTCTGCGTTTGCCATGGTCAAAGTGCGGATACGATCTGTATCTGTATCTGTATCTGTATCTATAGATTTGTATCTGTAGCTTGTAGTGTTTGTCGTCTAAATATAGCGCCACTTGCCCAACTCAGCTGCTGAATGCTGACCATGTGCGAACTCTTCACGAAATCACTTGGAGAATGCTTCATGTTGGTTTCAAAATTAAGGCAGAAAATGTGACTAATATGCGAGTTTTAATCAAGGTTTTAACCGAAGCGTTACCGATATACACCGATATATACAAAATAGTTCAAATTGATCAATTTGGAATTTTATAGTACATATAATGTATCAAAGACATTGATTAATGCCAAACAAATATGTCATTAAAATATTTTAAAATTAAATTGAATATTTTGCAAGAAAGCCAAACTGATCTCAAACTAATACGTTTTAGATATTGCCCCATTTTATTCATTACATTACGCTAATGCAAACATACCATATACCCTAAGTTCTGGCACCAATTTAATTCTTTAAGTGTATTATAAGTATAAAGGATATTTGTTTGCATCTTTATTTTTAGAAACGTTCTGAACTCTCTGACAAAGTGCAAACCGTTAGCTGCTTCTCAATAAAGAATGAGTTGTGGAGTGTTATGGCGGCTGTCTTTGTGATTGCGAGTGAGGGAGGGGTGGAGAGGGGCATAAATCGTATTAACCACACTCATAGCTATATCAAATTTCGCAGCATTATTGAGTGCTGCCTGTTGGCCAAGTTAATTGATTGGTTGCTGCTTGCTTGCTGCTGGCTGCTGGCCTCGAGCTCAAAGTCAAAGCCGCTGCAGCAAATACCGCACGCCCGCAAGTGCTGACATTTGTTCAGTGTCACGACTTGAGCAAAACAGCAGACAAACTGAGGCGGGGCAGAGAGATGGCAAGAGGGGCAGACAGTTGAATGGACAGACAGACAGACAGACAACAAGCTTCGCAGTTTGTTCTCTGTTAGAAGCGCACAGTACGTCTGTCAGTTAGTCACTTAGTCAGTTAGTCAGTTAGTCACTTAGTCAGTCATTCAGTCAGTTGGTCGGACGGAGTGGAGCTCCACGACTGGTACTAAGACCTAAGAGGCAACTTTCTTTCGTGCCGCGCAATGACAGCATCTCAGGAAACGACAGGCAACAGCAGCAGCAACAGCAGCAGCAGCCTCATCATGGTGTCATTGATCTTTGAGTGCAACATGCAACAGGCGTGCTGCATTGTTCTGAAGGAGTTGGCGGCAACTGTTGCTGCTGCTGCTGCTGTTGTTGCTGCTGCTGCTCCTGAGGCTTATCGGTTTGCTGATCTGCAGCTTTGCAGCTTGCGGTACTTGCTGCCAGTTCAAGAGTCAGCCTCAGCAGCAGCATCTCTATGTTGCATGTCTGTCTCTGTCTCTGTCTCTGTCTCTGCCACAACTGCAACTACAATTCTTTTCCTTTTTTTTTTTTGGCTTTTGAAATTAATTTAACATGAACTTGCAACTAATTTGGAAAGCAGCACAGACGACGGACGCTACGCTGTTTTCTGTGCTGCATACAAAATTCATTAAATAAATTTGTACGCCGTAAATATATGCGCTTGTTTTGTTTTTCACATTTCGATTTTTTTTTTTGTTTTTTGGGCAATTTCTTTATGGCTTCATATGGCTTCCAGACAGCTGCAAGTTTTGGCGGCGCTTTAATAGCCCCAACTTGACTTTTTCTGCTGCTTCTTGCCAAGTCTTCTCAGCGCAGCGTATTTTTTGTGCTTTTTTTTTTTGTTTTTTTTTTTTGGCTAAAACGAGTTTTTGAAACTGGTTCTGGCTGTGGCAGAAGTAATTTTTGTGTGTTTTTTGGTTTGGTATTATTTTGTGGCTGTTGAGCCGCAGACAAGAAGAATTTATTTCTAACCTAAGCAAATAAGACTTTATCGGCGCAGAGTGGCAAAAAAGGCTAAATAGTTCGATTTGATCGACTAGCAGTTATGCTCTAAACTTAATTGAAATGAATATTTGGGTTTGGTATGACATTTTCTGGCCAAATGCGCAGAGTGTTTAAGCCCATGGGCCATTGGTTTTGCTGCTTTTGGGTGCGGAAGTCGCTGCTTAGCTGCTTTGGCTACGTGTCTTTGGCCAGAACCAGAGCATTTGCTGTGACAAACGCCACTTCCGCTTGCCAAACAATCAAAGCTGATGTTGAAATTGGACTCTTCAGCCGCTCAATCAACAATTTAAGGCAATAAATGCAATAAATATTTGTGTGTAGAATAATGAAACTAAATCTGCAACACAAGCTACAAGTACAACAGAAAAATCTGTTAATAAAACAACAGCGGCGTGTCTTTGCGCAAAATAAACAAACAAATCCAACCACAATAAAATGTGCATAAAATTTATTCGGTGTAATTGTTGTAGTTGTTGTATTGTTGTTGTTAGCAGAACTCGAAACATGCACGTAAAATAACTGAAAAACTGAATAACTGAAAAGCCATGGGCAGCAAACAAAACGCTGCAGCAGCGCTGCTTGCAGCGCCAAGTGGCTGTGGCACGTTTGGAACGTCAGGTGGAAATTGGTGCATGAAATACGCAATACACTTAAATACAGTGCGCCACAAAAATATATGCACACATATAGGATATTAAGTGCTTCTGACTAAGACACGGCGGAATGTGGTCAAAGTTTGCTCTAGAAAATGTTAAAAATATGTTGTAAATAATTTAGTATTTATTTAGCAAGATTTATTTAATAATCTTCAGTATCTAATATTCATTGAAAGCATTTTATATGCTTTATTTACTTCTTTAAATAAGAGAATAATAAATCATTTAGTATGTGATATTTTTGTAGAGAGGTAACAAAAATCTAAAACAAACTTGATCTGCTCTTCGCATCATTTAATACAAATTATTTAATTATTTGAAATAACACTGCATTTAAAGTTAGATAAAAAGAGTCCCTCGTTTGATTTATGATGCGCAGTTGTATGTGTTTTTTTTAAGACATTAGCAATTCATTCACCATGCGCCATAAGATCGGTAGTCGCAACACGTCCAGTCAAATTAATTAATGCCTGCAAAAAACACAAGGCTGAGAACAAATAAAAAAGCGATGGAAATCTGCGCAAAACTTGCAGAGCTACTAATTTATAAAGTGGGCATGCTGTAATCTGAGTAACGATGCAAAATGCTTTAACAGATACTTAACTAATTTGCGTCATAAATTTCTAAACTTTCCTTTCATTTTTATTAATGTAATCAGTATTCGAAACTGCTATCATTAATTTAAAATTTGCAATATTTATAATATTTTATTAAAAAACGCCAAGATGTCAGCAAGAAGAGTCTCAGATTCTAGATGCTAACTGAGATAGATATATTAAGTCTAATGAACATTCATTATCAGCATTAATCACTGGCTGCCGGTTGGCTTAATCGAATTGGCAATTAAACTGTATTTTATTTTGCTGAAGACCTGAAATTGTCAACAGCTGCTGTGATTTTATTTCAGCCTTATCTATGTATGCCGCTTGCAATAAGCTGCTTAGGCATCTTTAGCTGCAACTTGTTGTGGCAACATTTCAATTTGGCCAACTTAACTGAACTGATAGCTGCTGCTGCTGCTGTTGCTGCAGCTACTGCTGTCTGTAACTGCAAACGGGCAATCTTGAGTTGTGTATCTTATAAATACTCCGCAATTTATGTTTGCTCAAGAGAGTGAGTGGCCGAGTGGCAGAGTGGAAAGGGGGAAGATAGAACCGTTAAATGCGCGTAAACTTGCCGCGGTTGGCTCTTAATTAAAGGCCACGGAATCCGATGGCCGCTTGCAAAACCCATTTACACGCCCCACAAATACAACTTGCTCAATATCTGGGGAATCGAGAACGAGGGGAATTGCGAAGCGAATTTAATTTTCTAAACAAAACTCTGACATTGGCGAACGTTGGCATTCAGCTCATTTCCTCTCATAAATTTTTTGGCCAGTTTTGTAATAGATTTTCCATTGGTTTTTACATAGTAAATTTTACACACATTATTTGTAAGCCTTGGGTCTATAAATTAATTTGTCTAGCTTGGCTGCTTACAGAGAATTTTCGCTGTCGCTGGGGCAACTTACTCCAAATGCAACGCCAAGTTGAACAATTCGGTGTGATATCATCAGTTTGAAAGGCAGCTGCTATTGTTTATTTCTAAGTAATACTATCGTAATATGTATTGTTGTTGCTACTTGCAATTAGCTGAGTTATTGTTTGGATGCAAAGTACTCAGAACTGTTTGGCATGCCAGGCAAATGAAACTGGTTTGCAATGAATACTTTGCGAATACCTTCAGTCTGCTAGTCAGAGATTAATTATTACTTATGGCATTTTATATAATTTCTCTAAATATTATTGTTGTACATTTGTGTGACTCAGGATCAACGAACCTGTAAACATTTTGAAAGGTATTAATATGCCCTCAGCATTACGTCGTCTGTCTTCACATATAACAATTGGAATATTAAGCATACGCCAGGTAGTACATATCAAAACATTATAAATTATTTGAAATTCAAGTGGAAAATAAAAGCCAGCTCAAGACATTTATTTGCATATGGCAAAGACTTGTTGAATCATCAACTTGACAAATAAACGATGAGTCATGCTGTTAACTTGAATGTTATTAACCTTTTTCTTAACCATTGCTGGAGCAACTAAGCTCTTAAGATGGTATAGAGGCCAGCCTGGCTCGTAAACTGCAAGAATTACGTTAATGAGTGCCCCATCTGTTTCATTTATAGATTATTTACGAGCTACTTTTACACATACTTTGAGCACATGATTTGTGTCGGCACCTCGAAAAAGTTTGAAAAATATTCAACGATTCCGGCATTGATGCCGGGACGACTACTGAACCCGGGTTCAAGTTCACAGCAAAACGGAATGTAATTAAAATTATTATGTCACGCAACGCGCACTAATTTGACAATTTGAGCACACACATAGTTTTACACTGTGAAAATATTATAGTTTTAATTTAAGATTTGTATTGTTTGCTGGGTATTAACTCTCTTTTCAACTTCTCACGGTTGCCACTTAAAAATTAAAATTCAAAAATATAAAAAATAACTTTTTCTTGAGTAATAGAATATTTTCAAATCTTATTTAATTACAAAATAAATAATTCAATTTTTCTACAACCAAGCAATACATTTTATTTTTAATACTCAATTGTTAAAACTAAGAAAATTGTAAATTGTAGCAACAGTAAAATTTTTTATTTGTTGTTTACTGTGCAATTAATAGTAAAATAAAAGTTTTAGTATACAAATCTTTGTGAAATTTAAAACCGCATTTCTCTTAGTGTATTTGTTCCATATTTTTATGGCCATAGACCACCAAATTGCGTAACTGAAATATTATTTATTGTAAACGAAAAATCGAAATTCATGTAATGTGTTTTTGATTGAGCATTTTGACTGCATGCCATCAATATATCAATAATTCGGGCGCCGCGTGAGTTGCCAAATGAAACAACGAATTTTATGAATGAATAGCGCTAAATTGGCGATTGCATTAACAAATCGAAAACGAAAACCAAAACAAAAACAAAAACGAAAACCACTAAACAGCCACAGCAATAATAACAACAATTATATTAAACAATTTTTCGAAGCTTTTCGCAATATTTGCAAATGGATTTTGACATAGTCAGCAGCAGCAATAAGTAAATGGCAAAAGCTTGACCCAAAAAAAAAAACCAAAATGAAAATTGTTTTTATTTTGTTTTTGTTTTTAAATTGATTTTGATTATTTTCTCAACTTGTTGAACTCAATCAATTAACTGCAGATAACTTGTCGTGGGTGTCAGCGTCAGCCAATTGAACATGCGCTGCTTTTTCGACCCTGTACTTTGAAGAAGTACATAAAGGTCTATTAAGTTATGACAAAGGGGAAGTTAGGACAAAAGGAGGCGTGGCAGATCCCACAAAGTATTGATCAGAACGAAGAGCCGATGCTGTCCGTCTCCTTATCTGTCCGTATTAACACCAAAATCTCGCTAACTTTAAGAGCTAAAGGTACAATTTATTATTTGTAGTATGGTCTCATAAGAAACAGCGAATATATATAACAGACAATTTGGTCGACTGGGCAGAGGGCGTTAAATCAAACGCGGAAAAAAGCTTTTATTACTTTGCAGTGATTATTGAAAAACAAAGTACAGTGTCTGCTACTGTCGGTTACGACCGACTATAGCATTTTCCTTTCCGGCTGATCTGCTCCGTCATTACTGGTTGTTTGTATCTTTTAAGTAAAGACCATTTACTATACGGTTTTGGGCCAGGGGGCAAGTTGAAGGCAAAAGGTCATTGGCGGCAATTTTTCACATTTATGCAACAAATTTATACTAATTCAATGTTTGTTTTGCTCTGATCTTTACAGGTAAAGCCAAAGCTTTCGCTTCGTATATGACTTTGTGTCTGGCTCTGTGTCTGTGTCTGTCTATGGGTAAGCTCAAGCATCCATAAAACGCAGCTGAAACATTTTATGAGGCAAGTGCCAAAAGCGTATTCAAATGAAGTTGCCTGGCCGGCACCAAAGCTAAACTTCAAGCTCAAACCAAAACCGAAACATGTGTCAGACATGTCAATGTGGCGGTTGAGCCAGGGAAATAGTCAGAGTGGAAAAAGAGAAAGAAAAGTCAAGTCTAGCTCATTTTTATGCACATTTTGAAGTTTGCTTTTCGCCAAATGCTACTCAAATATTGTTGCCACTTGGAGCAGTTGCTGCCGTGGCTTTAGGATGTGTGTTGACAACGAATTGCCCTCCACTTGGCGCAGGTTTTCCTCCAGCCGCCAGCTTATCAGCCCACGTATCTGGCGTTCGCTTTTTCCCCGAGTACCGCCGGAAATTTCGTAATTTGGAGCTCCAAATTAAAATGTTATATTTATGAAAATGTATTATTATGTCTATCGTAAAATGTCATTGCTTGACACTTGACACAACGCCCACCCTACCCAAAAAGCACAAATTATTTTGACAGCTATAAAAGTATGCCCAAATTAAACCCTCCCTCCTACCCTCCCATCACATGATTTAACAACTTTATTATTGCTTAAAAGCTAAAATTAATAAAGTTACAAAATCATGTAATAGCACAAATTGAAAATTGAAAATTGAATTTCTGATCTTTGGATTCGTGGCTAATCGTTGGCTCCGCTATGAGTGACCCAACGATCACACAATTCGCGGCCATTTCCGCTCTGCGGCTGCGGTTTTGCTGTGCGGCAGTCAACCACCATTGACAGTTTCACTGCACAGTGGAGCAAATCTATTGCAAGTGCCTACGAATATTTAAGTGCTTGATTGTATAACTTTTGTATAACCATGATATTTAGTTTAATTCGTGGCTAATCGCGATGGTTTAATTGTTATGTGTGTAATCTGTTATTTGCTGGCTATAAATAACACTGCAATTATACAAATTAGAGTTTGTGTGTCAGTATTGAAGCTAGTATGTGAAGGTAACCTGAAACGAATAGACCTTGTTTAAAAAAAAAAAAAAAACAATTTATTTAATTTTATTAAAGTTTGATATTTATTTAATAAGTGTCTACAGCGAGAACTCAGCTATAGTTTCTTCTTTCGATCTTTTTCTTAATTTCTTCGCTTACTTCCGGTTAGAAAGGTTTGTTCTCTTGAATAATTCCGTTTTAATACTCATATTTGTGTGAGACATCGTACTGATGGACCAACTCTAGATTACGTTGGTATTACATTGGATTTAATACATACATATGACTAATAAACCAGCTGAAAACGTTTCAGTCGGAGGCAACCAACTATAAAAGACACTTTTGTTTGTAGTCGGTGCTTTGTTTTCGTCAGTTTATAGCAATTCTATAGGTAAGGTTTGATTAGGCCAAAATAACTAGACTTAAATGTGCTTTATTGATACTATTTTATACCAGTGTGGTTTGATATTCCAAAAGTATTTCCCTCTGCACACAGTGCTGCGTGCAATAATTTTACGCCGTCCGCTCACTTTTAAAGGCCACTGTTGTTGCTCAGTCGCTGTGGAACTTACAAATTTCGCATGCGCTTGTTCTTTATGGGCATTTTTCATTTTTCATTTTCCACTTGTTGTTGGTTTTGGCAGTCGAATCTTGTGAATTTGTTGCTGCTGCCTTTGGGGTAATTAAAAGCAACGTCCAAAGTGCAATTGCAGTGGGTTTAATTTACATATGTTCAAACATTTGCATAGCGCTTGGCTGACAAGTGTGCGTTGTTGCAGCAGTTGCAGTTGCAGTTGTTGTTGTTGTTGCAGTTGTTGTTGCAGTTGTTGTGTGAGTGAGTGTGGGTGTTTCAATTTCCAGTCATGCATTGATTTAATGGCATTGGGGGCACTACAATATACAGAGAGAGCCACGCCCAAGCGCACAAAAGTAAAGCTGAACTGCCCTAGTGCACCATAAAGACCAATGTCGAATTAGCTGCCACATGGAGCAGCGCAGCGTCACGTTCTGACACCTTCGTTTTTTACGGATAGATGGTTAGATTCGGTACGCATTTTCAGCATCATTAATTAGTCAATTTTCATTGGGTTAGAAAGTTTTGATTTGTGAAAGTTGCGCCATTAGATTGACTGCAGTCCGGGTCGGGCTTGGGCAGAGAGTCGGAGTTCATTTTTCATGATGTGGGAATTGGGCATGGGATGATGTGTATGATGCGTATGAAAAGCACTTGTTAATTACAAATCGAGCAGGCTAACGGCATTTACATTACCTTGAGCTCAAACTGCCAAAAAAGCAGAAACAAAGACGCTGAAGAGGCTGGGATGGATGCATGCATCTTCAACTCTTTCGATGCTCGATGCTCGATGCTCAAGTGCCTGGAGCCCATAGATCTTATGCTCTTCCTATGTGTGTATGTTGAGCATTCCGAAATGCACTTAAAGCTGCAAGTCTCATCTCAAGTGCCACTAGATGTCAGTTGTGGGTCTCTACATAAGTCTATGATGAGTGTTAGTGTGTATCGCATTGTATATTCAGCTGTGTCTGCGGCTGCGTCTGCGTCTGAGTTTTAGGTCTGGTGTGGGGTCCATATCTAATATGGAGCTCTGGCTTTGGCCTGCTTCGCTGCTGCCTTTGGCTTTGGCCATTAGAAGCGCATGTCTTCAGGCGCGTCGACAACAATCAATTGCCTTTAAACACACATTTTATTGGCGTCATCAAATTGCTATTCCTTGGAAATCCGCCAAGCAACTTTCCAAACTGCACCAATAGAATCTAACTCTAAATGGTCAATGCTTGCTTTTGCGCTTCGCACCATCATCACCATCATCATCATCATCATCATTCTCAACTGCTCTTTCCTGCTCATGATCCTCATTTTAGCAGCCATAAATAACCTCAGCAATATCTCATAGAGGCAGCTCTCTTTGCTTAGCTCTTAGCCCCAACCTGATGGTCGTTGCCCGCATTCTCAACTGTGCTTTTCGTATGACAAATCTATGCTTATGCCAGACCGTATCATATCTGTCGTCATACTTGGACATACCGAAATAAAACCGCATAAAACAAAACCAAACAAAATTAATTGTTGAAGCACACCTTTCAAGGAAACCAACTGCATGTGCAAAGAGTCTCTCCTTGGCTTTTGCTTTTGCTATAGTTTTCCATTGCACGATTTTAGCCATATTTCTTGTGGCACGATTCGAGTTGTGCTCTTCCTGTTTGTGCCCTCGCTGCCAACCGATTCCGGCTATGGCGACATTATGATGTCGCATGTACGTCGTGCGCACTCTCAACGCTTTGCCGTGTCTTTTGCTCTATGGCAGATTATTATCGGTTTTCCTCTAGCCATGACAACCAATGTTGTCCCATTGACATGTGTGAAAATATTTGTGTTTTTTGTTTTTGCTGCTCCTATGCGGGTAAGATTTACGGGATGTGTTTAAGCACAGTCATCTACACATAACTATATGTAAATATGTAGGGTTTAGTGTGTTGAGTATATAAACTTGGAGTATTTAAAATAGATATTTAATAGCTATAATAGAGCTGTTTCTGTCCAAAAAATTACCTCAATAATAAAGGAAATTTTAATATAAATTTATTTTATAATTTGATTTTATTCGTTATTTATTTAAATCCAATTTTATTTGCATTTTATTCTAGTTTAATTTAATTTATCTAAATATAATTCAATTATAAAATTTATTCTATATTTTCTTAAAATGTAAACTGTAAACTTAGAGCTTACCTAATAACTGACAAAAAAACCTTAGGTTTAATTGTAAACAAAGTACAGGGTACTTTTCAGTCGAACCCAATTGACTATGAAAACTTGGCTAGATTATTTGCAAATATTTTAATGATTTCATCAATTTTCCAAGAATAAAAGGACTTGTTTTGATATTTCAGCAGTTTGGCTGCATATTTTTGATGTTGCAGCTGTTGGCATCTCAACTGGCTGCCAGGCGTCGAGTTGCAACGCTTTGCGAGTAGTTGCAACGCTGCAATGTCAACGCAGATGCAGCAGCTGGGTCGCATGACATTCGCTGTTCGACAGCCGTCAACTGGGCATAATTATGCACATTCGTTCAGCCGTTGTGCCTCGTGGAGAGAGGGGGTGACATGGGGCTGGAGAAGAGGAGTGGAAACTGTAGAAACTGTGGAATTCGGTCAAGTACTTGCCACTTGGTTAATGCAACTGGCTGCCGAATGGCGGCTGTTTGGCTGTTTAGCTGTTGTTTCGGTTGTTGTTTGATTTGATTTGTGTGACATGTGGAAGCTGTCGGGCTGCGCATTATTGACACTTTATCAAGCCAACAGACATGCAACAGGCATGCCACAGCGTTACATATATGAATATGCATGAGACCTTAGCTGACATGCCACGGTAACAACTGTGGCAATATTAATAAAGTGGCACGCAACTTTCTACACATTTGTTACACTTTGTCGGCCCACGCTTATCACTTATCATTTGCCCAAAAAATTTAATTATTTCGCCTGTCAGGAGAACGCAACGCAAAGCATTTCTTAATGAGCCCCGCGAGCACCTCTGCGCTTAAAAAGAAAGTCAAGACACACGACGGGGCCGACGGATCACCAATTGGTAGTTCGTGATAACATGTCTGGGCCATGTCTTGGCCCCGTTCAATGACGCTGCGCATCTGTACACCGTGCCCTGGACCGGGCCAACAAAGAAGCTGCCGCTGTTGTGGCTACTGTTTGTCTAGGTAGCATGCTACACTGAGAAAAATAAACTTATATAATTTCCAGTATATTTTATTTTCTTAATATTTTATTTTCTTTATTTTCTTATACGTTACTTCGCACCCGTACCCTTCTCTAGAGAGACCAACTAATGTGAAACTCTCGATGCCTAACTCTTGCTAGTCCAAATCTCGCTGGCCCAACTCTCGCAGGGCAAACTCTCGCTGACTTAACTCACGCCAGCCCAACTCTCGCTTGGCGAACTCTTACTGGCCGAACTCTCGATAGACCAACTTTCGATAAACCAACTCTCGCTGGCCCAACCTTTGTATGATTTAGATTCTTGCTATCTATTTACCTTGACCAACTTGTAATTTGGAATGTGCGTAGCGTATGGCATTCAGTATCGATAGTTTTAATTATATTATGATCGGATAAGCACCTTCGATATGCAACATACAATTTGTTTGACCATCCTAATTCTTTGATATAGAGTGCTTTATGCTTTATAAATTATACTTCCGCACATTTCTCTCTGTGCATTGGTAGCTATGAAAGTTCACTTTCTTTGCATTCCTTTGTTACTTTTTGATTTGGCAAAAAGAGTTTTTTTTTGGCTAATTGGGCAGAGCATCAAGGCTCATTATCTGTGAACACTTTCGCTGCTTGTCAACATATATTAGAGTTTACGCAGAGCAGAAATGCATTTGCCTGTATCGGTGCAGACATTAAACGCCTCTGAATAAATTGAAATTAATTGATAAACACAAAGCCGAAAGCTGCCAGGTAAATGAAATTATCGCCACGTTTTGCTGCAATCGCTGCAGTTCGGCATTTAGTTAAACAATTTGCAGACCAAAGCAGTCCAAACATTTTGCGGCTTTGCCTGTGCCTGCGCATGCGTCGCACTCTATGCCGCATGCCGCATGCCGCACGCTGCATGCCACATTGCGCAAGTGCAGCCAGCCAGCCCACTGCTGGACAGAGCCGACTCATTGCAATTGGAGTCGGAGTTGCAGTCGAGATTGCAGTTGGAGTCGGACCGGTCTGGCCTGGTCTGGTCTGGTCTGGAGCAACGCGTGTGCAATGCTCTGCAGATTTTGTCGCATTTTTCGCTGGATATTTGTTTTCATTGCATACCCAGCGCCCCGCAGCCCCCGTCCAGGGAATGACTTCATTTGATGTAACCGCCGAGGCATTTGAACTTTTGGCTTTTGCTGCTAACCGTTCACCCACACGCTCTTTGGGGTTTTGGTTGCCTTTTAAATGGTACGACATTTCGTCATGCTAATCAGTATGGCTGGGCTTAACTCTTGCCTAATTGCCTCTAAATGGTATTCGACATTGCGAAATGAAATGGGGTATGTACGTGTGTGCTAAATATCTGTTCAAGATTCTTATTAAGTGTAAGCTAAAGGCAAAGAAATGAGACTAGCTTAAAACAGAATTCCATGAGATACAAACGTAATAATGACTAACTCAATTTGTCTCGATCGTAAATGAAATATTTAAACGTACATCTAATGGAATCGAAATGAACATAAATGCCAACCTTGAAAAGCAAGCAGTTGATAAGTAGAGCGAATGATTTCAACGATGATAATAAAGCAAACTGTATCTCTTTCTTTTTGTTCGATTACAACAGATAGCACAACGATTAGCTTAAAAGCAAATTATTATTCACATCTTGGTCGAGGCCACACAATGAATAATGCCCTGCTGTGCGAAGCTGTTAAAATGAAAAGTATAATGAAATGTGTTTGTTCTAATGTGGCAGTAATTAAATAAATGAAGTAAACATGTAGAGTTAAATATCTGCAGATAAATATCTACACATGTTTCTGCCTAATCGCAAGGGAATCTACATGATTGCCATTTGCAGCAGTTGTTGTTTTTCGTAGAATCTGATTGCATTTAGCTGTCAATGCCAAAGTCGTTGTTGTTATCGCTTTTTGCCTTCTTTGCGCTAATTTATATACACATGCTATGTAGTATATGCAGTTATTAGTCTGTCTATGGCTATGGGATATCATGCAAAACGTGTGCGTTCTATCTAGAAATTATGCAAATGTCGACAGTGGGTCGTCGACGTCGACAGCGTCAGGCTCTGCACAGCCAATTGGCAATTGACAATTGTGACATTGTTTAAACAATTTCCCCTGCGCAATTTCGAAATTTATTTACTCTGTCACCCTACACACAACAAGAGCTGCCCCTGCCTCCATTCGAGGCCCACACACATAAGCACACAAGCTGCCACAAGGAACTGCGTGCACATGAAACAATTAAACTCAACATGCATTAATGTCAAGTTATTCGCGCTGTGCCGGCAATTAGAGGCTAAGTTGCAGCGGGCAACGCATGCGCACTGAGCAGTAAATAACTGCAACAACAACCAACAACAACAAACAACCAACAACCAACAACAACTAACAGCCAACAACAATCAACAGCTGACAGCTGCAGTTGTAAATTTGATTTTTATGGCCAGAAACATGTTGCCAATTGGCCAGCTCATGCTAGCCAAGCAGCCAACCAGCCAAACAAGTTGCCTCAAATGATTTCTCGATATCTGTCACCAGTTAATGCAACTGCAACCGCAGCCCCAACGGTTTTTTGAGGTGTTAATTTGGCCACAATCGTTGTATGTCTGTCTGTCTGTACATCAACACTTGTAGAATCTAAATGAAGCTTAGGGTAAGTGTAGATTCCAAACTTTTATGGACTTTGAAATATATATATATATGCAACAACAACTATGATCATTAGCGTGAGTTCGTAAATCAGTTATAGATGATAGAAAGAGCGACTGAAGTCATCGACGAATCTGTGAGTAGAGAGAGGAAGCTGCAGTAGGCATGGTTGCATACCCAAAAGAACTAAGCTTGCAGAATAAGTTTAGATGTTTACAAATAATAAACTCTGATTGTAATATATTTCATTCTGATTGTATTTCATTCATTGAATATAAGATAGGATAAGGTTGCAAAATATTGGGTTATGGAACGTCCGACTGATCGGTTACGTTCTTACTGGCTTCAATGCTAAATTTAAGCATGTTTTATTATCGTGTTCAAGCGATTTATCAAGTTAGAACTGGGCGAACAAACATGGTTATAATTAAATTCCGATTAAATTAATAAAAACATTTAGGTGGCGCGTATTATTCTATCGAATTCTGATTGTCAAAACGACTTGTTTTGCAGAACAGGTCTGATAGTTTCTTCCTATAGCGTTTTCCAAGAATAAACATTTTCAGTTTCAACAGATATTCCAAATGATTGCCAGCAACAGTTGGAACTCCAACTGAAACCGTCTTGAAATGAAGCAAAACTTCATTTTGTCAGCTGCATTTTAATTGCTTTTTTTGAGCACAAGAATACATACAGCAGAACAACAGACCAAACAACAACAAATATTCAATGTTGTTTTGTTTTCATTGTTGTTGTTTGTTGTTGTGGTTGTTGTTGGGCTGTGTCTGGGGTTGTCCAGCTAAGAAAATCGTGACAATAATGCTAAATCGAACGGATGTTTGAAAATCGACAAATTTAAAATGAATTTTTTGTTCGGCTCGCGAAATTAAGCAATTTATCACCAAGGGGAAACAAAGAGAAAAGAAACCAACTGAAGCGAAAAAAAGCCAAAAATAATAAAAAGAACTACCTTATAAATTATGCGCTGTCTTACCGAAAATCATTTTTAATAAATTGTCGCTTGACGTGTTATTTGCCAGTTGATCTCGTCTCGACGCGCGGCTTATTGGCAATTAAAAACAGGCGCCCCAAACAAATTCGATGCGGTTCCTCTCCTCTATTCCCCCCCCCAATACTTTTGTACTACTTCTGTTAGTCTGCAGCTCTTGAACGATTCTGTATGAGCAGCACAATTTATGGAGGTCACGAACTAAAAGGCAACAAAACATCTTGGGGTGTGTTGAGCAACTGCAAATTATTTGCCTCATAATAAAACTCATGCTCTTTGCAAGAGGTCAGACCAAAGTTGAGTATTATTTCGATATGATCTGCAGCACCAAGGTTCTGCGGTAGCTGCTGGTTGTTATAACCATCCATAGTTTGCTGGAATTGAAGAAATTCTGCTACTGCAGAAAGTATTGATGTTATGCAAGAAACTGTATACAAAAAATTATAAAAACCCCATAAAGACCGAAGACTGTATTACGATCTGTTTATCTAAACATTTATAATGAATTCTAGAAACGAATTTTGCTTTAAGATTTCGCCATCTTTTGCAATGATCTAAAAACCAAACTGTAAGCAGAATTGAACAGACTTGAAACTTTGCATATGCAAAACCTAAGCTGAATTCTGACTTTACGTCACTCCAAATTAACAGAAACCCAAACTATAAAACAGCAAAAATAAACAAACAACAAATATAAATCCGATTTGAGCTTTTTCATAGTGTTTATTTTGAACTATGTGAGTGTATGTCAAAGTCTACTGATTTTGACTCTAGACTTCGGATTGGTTTTTATTTTTACGCGTTATGTTACATTACTTATTTTATTATAAAATACATATATATTATAATATTATACATTACATTTTATTTTGAATTTATTTTAATTGAATTGTATTACATTTAGTTGATTTGCATTTATTTTTTTTATTTAGTAAAAGCTTTGATTATTTGCTTTAATTTTTGCAAGCAATTTATTTATTTATTTTCTTTTCTTATTTTTTATTTTCTTTACTTATTTTTATATTTTCTTAATTTTGTAATGAAGTAACTTTCTTCAAATTATGTAGTTAAAATGCAGCTTTGCCATGTCATACGAGTATGTCGCATATATGCTTATTAAATATATTTTCCCCCAGTTTTTTCTTCTTTTTCACCGTTCTGAGCTTGTTTCTTTTTTTTTTTTTTTTGAACTCCGCCCATTTGAAACGAGGCTTGTCTTCTTCTGGTTATTTAGTTGCATGCTGCATGTAGTTTGTGGCCTGTGTTGCACGCTGAAGTGCAGTTTGCTTAGGGCGTACTTAAGTACCGTTATTTTAATAAACGCCGCCAAAACATGCACAAGTCAGCTTAAACTCAATGCAGCTCCCCTGCATTGTGCCTCCCCCCTTTGCCCTTTGGTAAAAGTCGTTTCGTTTGCTTTGCATTTCGCAGACTTTCTTTCCAAAAGATAACAAAAAGGAAAACAAAATTGAAACACAGCTGGCGGCAACACGCTGCGAGTTCAAAGCGTTTTGTATTAAATTATGAAGCAGGCCGAGCATAATAGCAATTTGGCAACGCCCACGCCCACAATGCATGTCCGTGCCCCTGCCTCCCACTCTGCCTCTAATGGCAAGAGGCAGCAAATGAAAATCAACTAAAACGCATACTATCTATTTAAATTCAGAACTCTCAAAATTGACAAACCTGCCACGCCCCCCTGCCTGCGCCCCCTTGCCGATCAGACGCAGAGCATTGTCTATGGGCTTATGAGCTCCATGTGTGTTTGTCTATCGTGTTCGATGTACAATTTTCAATTACGTAGCGCGTAGCTCCCTGACATGGAACGACCTTGGAGCTCGGAAAGCTTACGCGTTCCGAACCAGTTCAATTATCTTTATATGTGCATGGAATCGATCGTAAATTTCTTAATTTTCGGTTGAATCAGTTTTATGCGTGTTTCATTTGACGCGCCGTCAAATTGTCATTGGTTTATTAGTATTATAATTGCCAGACTTATTGTTGTTATTCTGCCCATCCGAGTGAAAGTAATTTGCTTAGGCTGTGACACACCCAGATAATTAGAAATTCACATACTTATGATGGCTAATTCACATGCTAAGCTGGCTCCTAAGATTCTCTGACTCATCCAACGAAACGCTAGAAAGTTTAAACACTGATTTGTTTTTGTTGGTTTTAAGCTTAATATACTCTATGTATTACAGCCATCCAATTTTGCTGGCTTCATGTGCTTATTTAGTTAATCATTTAGCATGAGAGGCAGTGAAACTCACTGGGGAGGAACAGTTCAAAAGTGGGTGCAGTCGTGAGTTGATTTATGGGTAGCAGTGTGGGGTCGAAACAAATGCAGCTATTTGGAACTAATAATATGAGTGTGTCGATTCTAGTTGGTGTTTAACTGTTGCTAAACTGGCATATATCAGTAAGTAAAACGGTGTAATTTTGGGATTTAAACTGGGATTCAAACGGGCAAATTATTTATTTATTATTGAAAATTTTCCAAATTCCAGTAGTACAACAAATGCATTATAATTTACAGAATGAGTTACGTAATGTTGCAAAAATCGTAAATTGAATAAAATTTTAATTTGTGATTGATTTGATTTGATTTAATTGCAATTTTTGGTATAAAGTAAATATAAAGATTGAATAGCTTAAAACTTTTACTTGATAAAGATTATTGTTGAAATAATGTTTGAGAAATTATTATGAGTATGAAGCGTGATTAAAAAAGTGTTATACCAGAGACCTATAGTAGAACAAATCAATCTCGAAGGGCCTGCAATATCAAAAATAATTTGTTTTTCAATCGTTTCTCTGGCAACTGGCAGCTGGCAACCTGTTGCTAATGCAATCAATTGTAAAATTGAAACTATTCAAAGTCAGTTCGATCTAAATGCCATCAGCTAACTTAAGCTGTAACTACCCAAGGGCATGCTAAATGATAAATACGAATGTGAACACGAATGTGAATGTGAATACGAATGCGAATGCGATTATGATGCCTGCTGCTCAATCGAGATATCATTATTTATATCAATGTAATTGGCAAAGGCTGTAATTTCAGAGCATTTACATGGAGGCAGCGGCAGGAGCAGCCGCAGCATTGACAGCCAGGCTGATACGAGTACTGGTAAAAGCAATCTTCCATTTAATAACCAATTATCGTTGATCAACTGCACGCCCAGTGCCAGCCCACTGGGCGAAGTGGATGGAGGATGGAGGATGGAGTATGGAGGCAGAGACACAATATCAATTACGAGCTGCGTTTGCCAACTGATTATCCGGCAGTTCTTCTACTGCTGCATGGGAATTGGCCATGGCCAAGGCGAAGCGCATAAGCCTCAGCAGTCGGCAAATGCAATTGCCAATTGCCAATTGCCAATTGCTAACAGACAAGCGAGTCTGCGACTTGAGACTTGCGACTTGAGGGTTGTGTCTGATTAGTGCTTAAACAAGTTAATGCCATTGATGATGATTTCGATGCTGCGGCATGGCACTGCCATGCATGCCAATGGGACAAGACGAGGCGTGTGCACTGAGAGAAAAATCTAGAGTTTTCGTACCTGAATCAAGAATTTTCAGTGTCAAAATTGAAGTGTCAAATGAGCCAGAAACCCAGAAATCCCACAATTGTTCTTCAATTGCCACCTGTTGATCCAAAAGCGATATTCTTTATTTAAGCACGTTACTTAAATTCCAATTTCTATTTTCATGAGCTTTAAAGAATAAAAAAAACTACAATTTTTACTTAATTTAATTGTTATTCTCACTTAGTTGCCGTAGTTAAACTGAATTAATTCTTGATTCTATTTCGATAGTTACCTAAATTCTTAAAGCTTCACTTAAGCGCTTTCTTTTGAAGATCGCATCATTCTTTGTTTCTCTGAGTGTACGTACGTGGTTCTTCCACAATAACAACAACGATTATTGGCCAAGATAAATGGCCCAACTGCTGATCCGGCGACAATGGCCCGAAGCTGCTTGGGAGTCGCATTGCGTTTCGTACTCCTCGCAGTTGTCAATGGCGGCTCCCAAAAAGCTTTTGATCCACCGCCAACAATGCTTTGGATGCCTCATTTCGGTACATGTCGGAGTTTCCTAGTGGCCACGACCAGAGTGACGCCTTCCTAGAATATGTAGCACTCCCCCCTCCCCCTGTCTCCATCCCATCCCTCTGCTTTCTGCCTTGTTTATGTTGCTGTCTGTCAGCGTCTCTGTTTGTCCAACACTTCATATGTTAATGCTGTTGATGTTGTTGCTTTCGTGAACCCAAACTTGAACAATATTTGTTGGTTTTACCTTGAATTTGGAATAGCAACAAGCCCAAATAGCCAGTTACAGAGCTTATTTAAGGTGGAAAGTGCCTAGGCAAAGAGAGGCGTAGTCTATTATGCTTGCAGCGGAAAACTGATCAACATAGGTTTTGGGGTTTTATATAAGATTAGAATCTTATTATTGCTGATATTTATAGCATTTTAAAATAAAACCAGTAAGGACGGAGCTACAGTCGGACGCAACCGACTGTAGGAGACCCTGTACTTTGCGTTTTCTTCGCTGTTTCTTATCCGATCGTAATGTAATTTACAGTATCGGTGGAGATTGTCATATACTACGTACATACCATATTCTAAGTCATTATCTGTTAAACTGTAGCTTTAAAGCTGCAAACTGTTGCTAATTTGGTTTTTCGGTTAGCGGAGGAATGAGAGGAATTATCAAAAAACCCAAACTAACTTGATCTGATGGCTGCATAGGAAAACATAAATACCAAAAAATGGTATTTCTAGCTCTTATAGTCTGCAAGATCTAGGTGGTTTCTTTGTCTGATCTATTTTCGCTGTTTCTATACCGTTTGTAATGTAATTCACAGCATTGACGGATTAAACTGTGGCTGTTGTGGGATTTACATACATTTATAAATAAATGGTTTGTTACATAACTTAGCTGTTTCTTGTCCGATTGTAATGTAATTCACAATATCGACGGATAATTCTGTAGGGTACGTACATTCCAAATTGCAAGTCTGTAGCTTTATTATTGTGACCGCAGTGGCACATATGCGCATTTTGAAAAAGATTGTCTCTTGCATATCTTCGCTATTTCTAATTCAAATCATAAATAATCATATAGCATCGATGAAGAGTACCATAGACTACGTACATCCCAAATTACAAGTCAGTAGCCCTATTATTGTGGTTGCTGTGGCGCTTATTGTTTTCAAGATTTTTGAGATAGGTGTAGATTTTTTATGATTCGCGGATGAAGGAGGCGAAGTATTCAAAATCTGAAACAAACTCGTGCTGCTTAGGATAATAGAGAACCTGCTTATCAAGAAATGGTGTCTCTATCTCTTTTAGTTGATGAGATCTAGGTGTTCATACAGACGGACGGACAGACGGACAGACAGACAGACGGACAGACGGACAGACGGACATGGCTATATCAACTCAGCTCGTCGTCCTGAGTCAGAATATATATACTTTGTGGGGTCTACCACGCTTCATTCTGCCTGTTACACACAGCTGTCATTTGCACTAAATTAATAGACCCTTTTACTTTTTTAAAGTACAGGGTCTAAATATTGAAGCTTTCTTCTGTTATAACTGAATTTTGTTTTGAAATTAGAGTTTGTTAAAGCTATAGCTAAAGTTATAACAATATTGTTTTGCTCCGATAAAATAACACAAATTAATTGTTTAATAAATATGTTCTTAAATATTGTACAAATGAAAATAATGTAATTTCAAACGAAACGCATGTTTTAAAATTGTATTTTTTTAATTTTCCATATTATTTTGATATTTTCCATCGATATTTCGATATACATAAATAATAATCACCTTTGCTACGCCGTTTGATGTTTAAGTTTAAAACAGTTTGTTATATTTGAACCTACACTCTACACTCTACACTCTACACTTTACGCTCTACACTCTACACTCTACACTCTACACTCTACACTCTACACATTACACTCTACACTCTACACTCTACACTCTACACTCTACACTCTACACTCTACACTCTACACTCTACACTCTACACTCTACACTCTACACTCTACACTCTACACTCTACACTCTACACTCTACACTCTACACTCTACACTCTACACTCTACACTCTACACTCTACACTCTACACTCTACACCCTACACCCATACCCTACTCTCATGCTTTGTTAGCCAGTGTAGTTGGTGTATTTTGTGATAATTCGGGAGAACGATGACTTAATTTGCGAGCATTAATGCTGTTCAAACTGTCGTCTGTGGCTGTGGGAGCGCTGTGACTTTACGCGATGCAAATGAGCAGCAATTATGATGATTGAGCCGAGACAGCGCTAATTGACAGACCCCAATTGTGGAGCATACGCACAACTAACCCATTTCTCCCACTCTCTTTGTTCATTCCATTCGCAGGCTGCCCGGCGACGACGAGTTCCCATTGTCTGCGCTGCACTAAGGCCGGCTGCATCAAGTGCCCACTGTACCTGGTGACGGACACGCGCCAGTGCGTGCAGCAATGTCCTGCGGGATACCTGGATCAGTGGTCGGCGCACACCGAGTTCATGGGACGCGTCTGTGTGCCCACGGGCTACTCGGGTCCGCTGATGGCTGCCTTGGCGGGTCTGCTGGGCGGCTTTCTGGTCTGCCTGTCGCTGCTGGCCGTGGCCGTGATGCTGGTGCGGCGCAAGCGGCGCCGCAAGTCCGTCAAGCAGAAGCTGATCAACGAGAACACCATGGACCGGGCGGACTTTATGCGGCAGCTGAACGAGATGCGGCCCAATGCCGAGTACTTTCTGGCCATGCTGAACGACACGCGGCGCCAGATACGCAAACTCTATCTGTCCGGGGAGGTGGCGGCGGCCAACTCGTATCGCCCCATTGTGCGGGATCTGGCCAAGCTGCTGATACTGCTGAACAGGCCCATCGAGCTGATTCCCACGCCGCCGCACGACTGGGCGCGGCTGTACGCGTGGTCGGAGCAGGCACTGGAGCGCTACAAGCCCCAGGTGGGCCATCTGATCGACTTCTTTCAGGCCTCGCAAGCGGGCAACGCCGGCCAGGAGCTGCTCTATGCGGCGCCCAACAAGAAGCACAACATCTTCAGGCAGCAGCAGCAGCAGCAGGGCACGCCGGCGCAGAGCAATCAGCTGGGCACTGATCTGCTGCCGGGGGATCGCAACAGCAGCGCCTCGGCGCAGCAGAAGCTGCATCTGTTCGGCTCCCTCATCAGCCTGCACGAGTTCGAGGAGCCGCGCGCCTCGGATCCGTTTGGCAGCAGCTTCAACACGCTGAAGAGCGGCAATCTCATATCGGATCTCAATGCCAGCTCGCTCTGGCTGGAGGATGAGTTCTACAAGCTGGGCTTTCGACCGCAGGACGAGATTACGACGGAGCTGTAGTCGGGCGTACTCGAATCGCAATCGTTCAAGAAGAGTATTAATCTAGCACAACGCTGGCAACGCTACACGGCGCAAGTGCAGCGTTTGCCCAGCCCAAATATATATGGGTTGATCACATTCCGCCATGCCATCAAAAAACTGAGACGCACATTTAGATACCAGTCGCTAAATGTAAGCGTTTAGTTTAGCCTAGTTTAACTTGGTTTAGTTTAGTTAGTCGTAGTTAGTAGAGCGAACTAGTCACGTAAAATCACAGGAAAGCAAATGAGAAATCACGCCAACATGAATTTGAATTGAATTTTATGGATTTTACAAAAATCGCAAACCATCAAACAACTAGAACTAAGTGCTGTACGTTGGTCGCTACAACTAAATGCTTATACTACGTTTACACTTACGGTACCTATGTATGTCTAATATTTATAGAGCAGTAGCTTGTAAAATATGTATAAAAAAAAAATCAAGAACACAGAGATTATAATGCTTAGTAAATACAATACGAACAATAAACAAATCTCTACCGCTTAAGTTGAAACAAATGCGTTGCAAATTCAATTTCGATCTCCGCTAGGGCGCCTCGTATTTCCACAGTATCTGCGCCTCGTCCGCCGCTGGTCATGTGTCCTCGTTGCTGCCCTCCTTCTGTGCCATCTGCAGATGATCCCCCCACCTGCGCTCGCTGACCAGCCGCGACAGCTCGCGGGCATCGTAGCCGATCAGCAGCTTCAGATCACAGTCGAACTTGTAGGCGAAGCGTTTGCCGGACACCTTGGATATCATGTCGCCATCGTAGTAGTAGCGCAGCGCCCGCGACAGCTTCTCGTAGTTCATGGCGGGCTTGTTCTTCTTCTCGCCCCAGAGGCGGGCAACGCGGTCGGGATCCCGCAGCTTGAACTCGCCGTCGGTGCCCACCCACTCGATGATGTCCGTGTGCTCGCTGTCCGTGAGTATCTCGAGCAGAAACTGCCACAGCTGCACCTGCCCGTTATTGCCGGAGCCAACGCTGTTGTGGTGAATGGGACTCTGTGGCGCCACCGCGCTCTCCGAGGCTGCAATAGAAAAGTTTACTTTATTCTACATTTAAGTTGTCATCCTGGCTACTCACAGTCGTTGCTTTTGACGCTCTGAAAGGATTTGCGCATGATGCGTTGCTCCAGGCCAGTGGGAGTTGTGGCAGCAGCTGCCGCTTTGCTTTGTTTCGGCTTGCGCAGCTCCTCGGCCTGTTTGTGCACCACGGAAACAAAGTTGCACTCCTTGAGCAGCTGCAGATGCGTCCAGAACACATTGCCCGGATCCCTGGGCAGCCTGCGCCTGAACTCCTCGTGCGTCATCGAGCACAGCTCCAGTCCGTTGATGCACCAAGCATCCGGATTCGGCACACGCAACTCGAACTCCTTGATGGCCCAACTCAGCCAGTGGGCCACGTGTGCCTGCGTCCATTCCCCGACCGCCTCGGGTATCTTGAGGCGCGCCTGCTCCCGCTTGAATTTGCTGTCCAGCACCCAGTTGAGCACGGGCTTTGCCAGCTCCCCGTCCGCGTCCTTGTCGTCATCGGTGACATCCACATCGGAGCCTTCGTCATTGGGTCGCTTGGCCACCTTAATGGGACTGCTGCTGGGCGAGCTTCTGCTGCTGCTGTTCGTCTCCTGTGCGCTCAGCTTGGCCGCCTCCTCCTTTTCCAGGCTGGCCAGCGCAGCCTCCGTGGGCTTCAGCACGTCCACAATGTTGATCTTCTTGCGTATCGTCTGTATTTGCACGTTGATCTGCACCAAGCCCTCGCCCTTCACGCACTGATCCACCAGATTCTTGTGCGGCTCCAGCTGCAAATGCAACAGATCAGACGGGTTTCTGTTTATGCATAAAAGCTGTACTCTTACCTCCTGCGTGTCCTGCAGGCAGAACGTGTAGTAGCTCAGGTCCACGCCAATCTTTTCCTCGACGAGCTTTCTGCAAGCAAAAATATATTATTTATTGGGCGGAGCATATCAGTCGGACTGTAGAATACCCTGTAGCATACGAAGACCCGAAGCAATGCTTCTTACTGCAATATTCTTTCGTTAATATCTTCTGTGTTTATTAGCCGATTTCAATGTGCTTTTTAGAATAGTTAGATATAATAGAAGAGAGCATATACTCCGAATAACAACCTTCTATTTTCCATATTACGCTTGTTATTCAACCTTCTAATCGTAAAGGGGGCGTGGAATCCAATATTTGAAATATACTTGATTTGCGCAAGATATATACCTATCTACATACCAAAATTGACTGAACTAGTTCCTATAATTACTGAGATCTCGGCGTTTATCCAAACAGACGGACAGGCCTGATTTAGAATAACTATATACTTTGTGGGGTCTGTCACGCCTTCTGCAGCCTGTTGCATGCATTCTTCCAAGGTTATTAATCCTGTTTATACCCATTTTTAATGGCTTCAGGGTATAAAATTATGTTTAATTGATCTGTTAGAGGATTTACTTCAGCTTGCTTAGCGGCTCTCGGATGTCCATGTGCAGTATGATGATGTCATCGGGCTCCGTTTCCACATCGTGCGGGTGTACGTATATACTCGATTCCTCAAAGATTTCGCTGACCATCACCTCCTCTGCATAAATAAAAACATTTGTTGAATTTATTTTGTGGCTGGTGGAATACATTTGTCAACCACTGTGCGGACAATCGCACAAGTGAGCGGAAGTGTTTTGTTAGCAGCTCCACAGGTGGTTTCTCCACTTACCCAGAGCGCCAGCGACGCTGAAGCGTCGTATCAACTCTTCGGACAGATCGTTGTTGCTGTCCATTGCATTAAAACCTTTCAATAATTGTTTATTTAAAATTATGTGCAGCGCTTTATTAGCAAAACTATGACAGTGTGACCAGTTGCCATTTGGCTGAGCATAACATGGGTATTATTTGGTGCATTGCATTGGCGCTGCCAACTTAAGTGCAAGTGGCGTGCCGTAGCAATCAGCTTTGAGTAGTTGGCGACGGTTGGCGGGAGTTTGTTTCAAATTTTGAACATAATTTAAATAAACAAAAGCTAGATATAATACAATTAAATTGAAGTTATAAATTAATTCCAATATATTTCTAATTTTAATATATTTGTTGAAGCCTAAATTTTAGTATTTCAGACGGGATTCGTCTAACTCTGTTTTCAAGCCAATTAATCGAAATAAACAGAGTAACATACAGTAGTACTTTAAATAGAAAAAGGCCTCAAAATGCATGCGAAAAAACACTTCAATTTAGCAAATGATCAAAAAAGCTATCAAAATTGTATAAAAATTTCGTTTGATGAACTTAATTGCGGCTGATGTTCGCAGTTAATAGGGAAATTTATGAAGCACTCGCCGCACGCCAAATATTGTCAATCGAAATATTTTTAACGTGAAGTGATTCTAGAGAATAGCTAGAACAATCTAATGCACTACAACTGTTGAAATTAATTAAAACCAGTAAGGACGGAGTAGAGCAGTCGAGCGGAGATATACAGTCGGAAGCAACCGACAGTAGAAGACGCTATACTTTGTGTTTCACACATATGCAGTTAATACAATTGTCTGTTACATATCTTCGCTGTTTGTTATGCGATCGTAACGCAATTCATGGCATCGACCAAGAATGTCATAAGCTATTAAAATTGTTGCTGCTGTGGTTATTTTCGATTAGAGACCAAAGAGAGGCCGCTAGAGAGGTATCAAAATTCTAAAAATAATTTCGTCAGGGAATATTATTGAGCCTATATATCGAAAATGGTGGGTCTGACACTTATAATCAAGAATATATATACTTTGTAAGGTATGCTACGCCTCCATCTGGGTGTTATACACAATCCCCATTTGCACTAACCTAATAGACCTCTTAGTATTTTTTTTCAGTGCAGGTTCTAAATAGCAGAACACTTTCATTGATAAAGAACAAATGGTGCACTCGAAACAAGCGCTTTTTATCGAGTGGGAGGCACTAAAAAGTGGAATTCGCAGAAGACAATTGCCAATGTTTGTCTAAACGCATTGAGGAAGTGCATGGCCAGAGGCTCGAGTGGGGCCAAGACTGATAGAATGCTTAAGAACCTGTTAGGCACATATATAGCATATAGTATATATGTGTATATAGAGTCTTAGTCAATCAGTCAGTGTGTCAGCAGCAGGGAGTCGGAGAGACAAAGGCCCGCAATTGTCTTATCAGCTGGAGCTGGAGCTGTGGCTGTATCTGTATCTGGAGGCTGCTTGCCAAGGGGCAAGTGAAGCAATTTGTCGTCTGCCTCAAGTGCAATGCGCACTTGTTACAACAAACGATTTTTCATGTTTTACCAGACGTAGAGCAAGTCGACCCGCCCCGCCCTGACTCGACTGCCGCCCCTTTGTGAGTTTTGCACTGAATAACATTTATTAGCTCTTCTGTTGACACAGTTGGACGTGTCGCATTGGCATTGGAATGGGAATGTTTGCGAATTTCTAGAGAACCTCCAGATAGCAATGGTATCTGGCAAGGACATGGAGAACAAAAGAACACGGAGAAACGTTCTAATTAAGAGCAGGTGAGCTTATCAAATAGACTCGCATATACCTATATATAGCCATATAGCTATATAGCGTGCAGTTGTGTCAGAGTTGGAATTAGTCATTATTAGTTCCCCGGCCGGAGTTGTCAATATTGACTAATAGCTGACCAAAATGCTTAGGTCACTTTCGACGCATCTCGCCGTTTACTTTGAGCTCGAGTTGAGTCACAGAGTCAAAAAGATGGTCATTTAGATTAGTCATTATTAGGATATAACAAAACCTTTTATTGGAACGATATAGCAAGCCATTATCCGATGCAGAACCTCAAGAAAGTCAAGTTTATTCGGGGAATTTTTATAGTAAAAATGAATTTTAATTTATTTTTAACAAAAAAAAAGGGTTTTGTTTTATCGACCAGAGTTTTAAGATCCTCTATTTTAAAATGTACAAAAATAAGCAGATTGTTCGTTTTAGAAATTTGTTCAAATTATTTGAGTCAAGTTTATTCGGGGAATTTTTATAGTGAAAATGAATTTTAATTTATTTTTAACAAAAAAAAAAAAGGGTATTTATCGACCAGAGTTTAAGATCCTTTATTTGAAAATGTACAAAAATGAGCAGATTGTTTGTTTTAGATATTTGTTCAAATTATTTGAACAATTTGATTTAGAAAATCTGCCATTATTTAACTGTTGGTTATAGGTTTTTTAATTAAATTTTTATTAAATATGCCCTAATTTGAGTAAATTTTTATAATAAGCGAAGAAGTTCAGTTCAAAATCAATTCCACAGTTTTTTTTTTTTTTTTTTTTATCAATTTACAAACTCTCTGTTTTAGCAGAGATCTTCCTAGATCTTCTCAGAAATAATAATAGTAATTAGGCAGTGCCAGGAATAACTGCTGTTTGTCAGATCGCAATCGAAGGTAAATAACTAAATGTTCAGCTGAAGCAAAATGTCTAGGTCAGTTCGGTCAGCTGCATATCCATTAGACTAGCTGAGACACGGAGGAAGTGGCTTTAACTAGCTCAAATATTGATATCAATTATGGCCTAAGGCACAACGCCAGCGACAACCGCAGCTCTCGAGGGAAGCGAGACAACTACAGGACCATAAAATATATAAATATATATGTATATGGAATTATGCGCAGTCATTGTGGCGCCGCCAACCATAAGACCGCCTGCTCCATGTGCCTCGAGTCCAGGGCAAGTTGCCAACAAGCGCGGCGCGACATCAACGTGTGGCAACAACAGCGTGGCAAAAACAACCCCTTGGAGGCGCCGCAGGATTCTCTAAGCGCATTCAACTCGCCTCGGCCATTGCGTCACAGTTGTAGAAATTAAATCAATAGGACAACTCCCACATGGCGATACCACTTAGTAGTATGTCGGGTCGCTCCCCGAAACTCGGCTAACTAGCACAGGCATAGCTCCATGCTAGACTTGGGGGGGACTAGTAAAAATACTCGAACGTAGTCTATTTGCATTTTCGGGCAAGTTCTGTGGAATAGCGAATGAAGCCTTGCCTGGAATTTAGGTCGAGGCGTTCTTTACTCGATGCTAACCTCTTTTTGGGCAATTGCAAGGACATTTCAAAGGCAGCATAATTCAAACGAACTATTTGGTTCCGTTTGAGATTCGTTTTCATTTCCATTTCCATTTCGAGTTTTTCTTCATTTCATAATTTGTATTAATTAATTGGCCACATTTCGCATTTTCAATGGGCTTCGCCGGGCCTGTTCAGTTTTCTGGGTCAGCTCATATATTATCCACTTTGTTTTCTCTATTTTTGGGCTACACCTGCAACCTTGGCAGGCCAGTAAGCTACAAGCTGCTAGCTGAATCCTTTTGAATATTTTATTAGCCACTTTGGATGGCGATATAAGCTGGATTGGCCATATCAGAAAATATAATGAAAAAATAAATGTTAAATAAATAAATATTTGCGAACAATTTAAATATGATTCACAAGCCAGGTGACAGGCTATTATTATTCGTTTTGTGTTTATTTTAAAGTTTTATTTGCATACAGCATTAACCAAAAAATAATTTGGATTTTTTATGTGAGTCATGCTTAGAATGTCATCATGCAATGAATAATTTTAATAGACCTATAGCGTTAAAAAACAATAAGTAGTATTTAAGCTTAAATATACTTGTAATAGAGCTGTTTTTAACTAGATCAGCAGATCTTTACTAAAAAAGCATTTAATAATTTCACAAAAATATATTATTTTAATTAATAAATAAAAATGTCGTAAAAATGCAAAATGAGCGTTTGAATACAAAAAAATAATATTTAAAAATAAAAAAAAAACCAATAAATCGATTTATGATGTTAATTTTGTAATTTTTTTAATAACATATTCCACAACAAATTCAAATTTATTTGAATGGCTAAGAATTAGAAGACAGTTCATGTTTACAAGTTTTATAAATGATTGAAAAGCATTGAAACTCATTTATATTTTAATTGTATAAAAATATGTGCATTAAAATAAATTAATATCCTTATGCATATTATTCTATTTACGTTCAAGACAAGTTTCTATTGATATAGAATTTTAAACTATAAATAAATAATGAGAGCGTTTTGTGCTTAAATATTATTCTAACATTATTGAGCCAAACTTTTTGTTATAATAAAAAACAAAATTAAAATTTTTTATATATACAGTAGAATCCGGTTATAGCGACATTCAAGGGACCGACGATTTTACGTCGTTATATCCGGCAGACACACTATCCGAAAGGAGCAAAAAAAATTTTTTTTTTATATTATGGATGCCATGTTCGTAATAGGTTTTAAAATAAAACAAATTAATTTTTTAATCAAAACAAAAAATTTAATACAGTAGAATCCGGTTATAGCGACATTCAAGGGACCGACGTCGTTATATCCGGAAGACAAAATCCATGATTTTGTTTCTTTTTCGTATTGAAAAAACACAAAATCCATGATTTTGTTTGCTTCTTTTAGCATTGTTAAAGAAATCCAATTTTCCTCTTTAAAGTTTTTTTTTTTCGGCACGTCGCAATATCCGGTTGAATTGTGAAAAATCTCGTTGGTATAAGCGGTTTGGCACTAAAAGCGGAGACGTTCTAAGCGGAGGCCCTTTCATATAAGTTTGTATGGGGACCAACCAAACTATCGAGTTTTCGTCGCAATAACCGGACGGACGCTATAAGCGGCGTCTCGTTATAACCGGATTCTACTGTATATTATATATTTAGCCTAAAGCCCTGATTTGCTCCGACATACAGTATTGTTATTTAGAATTAAAATCATTGATACTATAATCAAATAAATAAATATTCTACAAATATAATCCATAATAATATAGTTTAGTTATTTAGCAAGTTTTATAAAAATAACATAAGAAATATTTCATTACAATTAATTTAATTAAAAACCAAAAGCGCTAAGCCACAAAATAACAGAAATGTTGTTGGCCAGTGTATTGCTGTTACCGGCAATTGGCGCTGCTGTTGCCGCTGTCACAATTGCTGCTGCTGGTGTTGCTGTTGCTGCTGTTGTTGCTGCCGCTGCTGCTGCTGCTCTTGTTTGTTATTGCGCTCGCTGTGTCGGCGCTCTCGGCAGTATTAAAAATCAGTCTGCTGGCGCAACTGAAACGCGAAGGTTGTCGGTTGTCGGTTGTCGGTTGAGCGCTGAGTCTCTCGGTTTTGCGTTGTCGCTATCGCTAAAGTTGTCGCTGTTCGTGCGAGAGTACTTGGTACTTGGTAGGAAGCAGCTGTAGTTGTATTTTGGCCAAATAGCATTTGTTTTGGTCGCATACAGCCAACAAGTCTAAGTACGAAAGTTCCTTAAGTTAACAAACATATACAAAACAGACTTATCTTCGGCTCGAAGTGTTTTAACCTGTTATCGGCAGTGCGTGTGGGAGATATCATTGTTCTATGCCAATTTGTGGGCGTTTGAATGAAAGAATAATAATACTATCAAATTTAGCGCTTTTTAAGAGCTTCGAATTTTGAATTTAAATTACTTTGGCATGCAAAACAGTTCACAGGCATATCAATAAAACTGAAAGCTAAATAAAAAACAGCAGCAAAATCAAAATGAAAATGAAAACTTTGCATGTGTGTAAGGCCAACAACAATGAAATATGCTGTGTTTCAATCGATTTGCATTGCTCATTTCATTTGTTAATTTATATTGGTATTGTTTTTGTTGCTCTAATCAAAACCAAACCGAAATGAATCGCACGCAACGCCACAGAAATCGACTTGGAGCAAAGTATATCACGTGTTGTTGCTGTAAGCTACGTTTCGTAAACCTTAAAAAACATTTCCATGCTGTGTTTGTTTTGGTTTTTGTACACGCAGAATTGTAAAATGTAAAATGTAAAATGTAACACAAGTGGAATTTTTTAAGAAACTTCTGGCAATCGACCCAAGAGCACTGAAGAGCCCTACCATAACGTGTGCCAACCGATTCGAACACTTGTTTGTATTTTTTTTTATTTCTTTGCGATTTTATTGATTTTCACATGTGCGCAGTGCAACCGGCAAGGCAGCAAATGTCCTTCGCTGGCTGCAACATGCCGGGACCGGGGCATTTGCTGCAAGTTACACCCAAAGCCCAAGGACACGCAGCCACCGTGGCACCTACTGCTGCAGTGCTTGAACTTTCAACCTACACTTGCCACAACCAAGCACAAACAGCTGTTGGAAAGTTCGCACTGGCAACACTGCGTTCTTTGCAACATGTTCATGCAACTTTTGTTTTTAGAGGCCCTACTTCATAAAAGCCCAAGAGGGTATGATCACGTGATCTCGTAAAGCATAAGAGCTAGCGACACCATTTTTGATATTTATGTAGGTTTTCCTATGCTGCAAGATCATCGTTTGTTTAAGATTTTCGATACCTCTCCACCATTCCCCCGCTAATCGAAAAAAACTAGTCACTAAAATCAGTTTAAAATCTTAAGATTTATGATTTGGTATGTATGTAAATGGAATTTTTCATTAATGGATAAGGATAATAAACAGCAAAGATATGTAACAGACAATTTGCTCTACTCGGCGTACAAAAGAAGAAGTTATGTCGCATGCAAATTAATTATTTCGTAGTGTACAAAGTACAGTGTTTCCTATTGTCAGCTACGTCCGACTGAACTGCTCTGTTCTTACTGGTTTCCATTGAATCACAAGTGTTGCTCTTGATGGATGTCTATAGTTTATAGGGTGTAGGCAGAGCCGCTCTCATCTATGCTTTGCCGGCACCCTGCGGAGAGCACGTGTGGGTGTGGACTGGCAACAACTTGCAGCCCCCAACAGCAGCAGCAGCAAGAGCAGCAACAGCAGCAGCAGCAGCAGCAGCAGCAAGAGCAGCCGCAGCAATTGCTCCCACCGCTCTCCGCTGCAATTTGTGGCGCTCTCGGGAGACCACTTGTTAGTTGGCCGGCGCGGCGTGGGCTTTTTGGCCTGTAGACACACGGGGCGTATACGTAATTACATTATTCGATATGCAGCAAAAGCAATACAAAGATTACCTCAGCGAGTGCCTAAGTGGGTCGATGCTGTTCTTGTTGTTTTTGTTGCCCTCTGCCAGCTTACTGACACTTTTGGCTTCAACGCCTGCAAATATGTTATAATTTGAGAGCTCAAATACGCATTCAATTTAAATAAAAATTGGTTACAATATTTTAATTGAGTTTTTGTAGTGGCCAAGCTGCATAACTTGTTATAAAAATAAATCGTTTATCTTTGAAGCAATTTTGTATTTTATTTTAAAATATTTGCTTTCTTGTTTCAAGGCTCAAATTTTGCATATTTAAGCAGACAGAAATATTCTTTTAATAATAATTTATTTTACATTCCTAGCTTTAAGAGCCTGATAAAAGGGGGTGTTCTTGGAAAAATATTAATATTTTTCAGAATTTCAAATAACTTAAAAATTATATTATTTCATAAATTCTTATTTACTGAACCTATAATTCAAAAACAGAATTTGTTGTTAACCAAAATTGATTAGCTAAAGTTGTTTCTTTAATTTAAAATTTTCTAAAGCGTAAAAACACACACAAATGAATTAAATATAGCTAATAAAATAAATAATATTTGGCAAAAATATGTAACTATTTTTGACCGAACACTTTAACTAATTTTATGTGCAAGAATCTTAATATCAGTCTGCATTTCTTGAGAAGCTTATCATAAAGTATTTTTGTAATATAAACAGATTACATGCTGCTCACGTTCTCTGAATTTATATGTCATTTACTTCTACAATTAATAAATTTAACTAATGGTTTACTTCTACGTAAAATCTATTTTATTTTCATAGTAATTTTTCACACAAAAGTGTTGTCAAAAGCATTTCAAATTTACATTTATCACAATCTATTTTACGTTTTTTTTAACGATCGTACACTTTGTAATTTTCTCGCACTTTGCATTAATTAATTGAACCCCTGCTCGACCATGCGTCATTGGACTATTTTTATTATAAATTATGCCAGTTTCATTCGGCACATAATTTAACAGTAGAGCGATTTTGTCGGGCTGCCTGCTTATCAGATTTCAGCGAACGGAGAGGCAGGAGGGGCAACATTTGCCTGATTGTAATTTGATAGAATTACAGCGATAAGGGCAAACACTGCGGCACAGTATGCCAAATATGTGATCGAAATACTTATGTGTATCTAGCACTGTGTATACAATAGATATTGTATATAAGTATATGTAAGTTCATGGTTTTCAAGGCGCGTTTCATCCGGCTGGCCTACGCCTGGGCCTGGCTGCCGCTTATCTGAGTATTTGATTTAGCTTTGAGCTCTGAACTCATCAGCTCAGCAGCGGCTGCAATTTTAGCACAAAGGTAAACTGATAGACCGAAAAAACCAGCTGAAACAAAGCGAATATCGTATCGTATTCCCCTAGACGGTGGAGTGAGGGTCGGACAAACCGAACTCATTACCCTCCCCTTGAAAAGACCATTTTGGACGGCCACCCTCCTGCTAGGGGTATCGATTCCACATTTAGGTATATCTTGCATGCTTTTACAGTTTATTTACTTGGCGCGTGCTTTCAATTTATTTTAGTTTAATTGCTCGATACGGAAACACTATCAATTGTCGTCTTTTATGCTGTCTTTTGATTTTATTATCCACCTTTTTAATTCCCTGCTGACTTGTACTATATCATGACAGCGATTTCGCCATGCTTTGACTACTTTTCTGCTATTTGCATAATTGCATTTACCATTTAGGACCAGCCCATTCAGAGCGATTCGTGTTACCCTCCATAAAGGTTGATTGCAACAACGTTTTGTGGTTTCCCGCATGTATTTCGTTGTGTTTTTTGCGGTTTCTCTCTTTTGTTGGGCATCGGTGAAAGGGGTGAAAGGGGTGAAAGTAAGCAAATGCCATGGAGTATCCTTTTACTGGCTGACAGGCATAATTAGAACCTAGAATAGCAGCCAGCGAAGCCATAGCAGTCGGATAATCACACTATTGAATATGCTATTGAACGAAATTGCCGTTATTAACTCTGGCATAATAGATTCTCATACCCAGGTAGCGGTATTATATTGCAAAGAGTTCTATGCACTTATCTAGATATTAATTTTCATAATACGTGTACCATATATGAGTTATTTCTATATTCAGTTGGTATACTCTCTTTAGATATTCCCACAATTCATAAATTCTATTGCACAATTCACGCTATATAGTTTTGCTCGTCTTTTATTATTTGTGCTTTTTGTTTACAGTAGACTGACGCCAGCCAGAAACTAACCAAATTCCGTTGGTAGTCTCATTATTTTCATGAGTCATTTGATAAGAAATATGATAATGAAGTGCTCTTCATTATACAGTGCAAACAGCAGTGTGTATAGAATACATATTACACAAGCAAAAATTTATTATTTTTTATAGGAAAATCCCAAAAAAAATTTTGAATATTACGTATGATAATACAGTATATGTATACAGCAAAATTGCTATCAGTGAATAAGGAACGCCCGAAAATAAATGCCAAAAAAAAAATTACAAAACATATTTTTGATGTGTTTTTAACAATTAGCTGCAGAAACGATTTCTTATCCCAGCTAAGTGAGCTTTGGGGAATTTATGAAATTATTTTTGGAAATATTTTTATCACCGGAAATTTTAAAATGTAGAGAGTATGCATAGATGCTACGTTGTATTATTATTATTTTTAAGGCAGCAAATATTTATTATCATTATTATTATTTCATATTACATTTTTAAAATAACGAAAAGAAACATTAAATATTTACAGTAGCCACTAACAAACTTGAATCCAGATAGAATAAATAATTATTAAAACAAAACAAAATTTTTTAATTATACCGCCACTTATAAATACATCAATTGTAAAAAATATATTTAGAACAGAAAATTAAAAGCATGCTATATAGGTGAATATATTATATACACTAGATATTGTGAATTAGCTATACTTATAAAATCCATAACGTTTCACTCAGCGAGGTACCACTGTAATATTATACAGTGGACTGCCACCTTCAAGGTCAGCCACGTCGTAAAATTCTTGTCGTGTGTTAGAAAAAAAAGAGCATTTTGTTTGCCATTAAAAAAATGTAAATATGTATGTATTGCGCGACTGTTTCGTTATAAATAATACCAAATTATACTATATGGAGCACACACTGCAAAGGTGATAAAAACAAGAGTAAATATGGGGAATTGCACTGTTTATTCAAGTCAGGCGATCGGCAAATTAAATTAGCCAGCCATAAGTTAGCGCATCTACTGAAATAAACATAGGTAAATAAGGCAAAAAAGAGCATTCATTCATTTATTCATTTTTTCATTCATGCAGTCATAGGCAACATATGATTGATAAGCCTGCCATTGATAATATAAGTCATCGGACTTGCTTTAGATTTATGTTTGGGGGAAATGCTGATGCCTAAGCGACGCCAACGATGCATTTGACAGATGACAAAACAAAGCGAATGTGGCAAATGCACGAATGAAGATGAATGAATATGCAGTTGAATATGACTGTACATATGAATAACTATGTATATGCATATGAATATCTGTCTGAAATATGCATAGCATGAGGCAGCACTTTTTGGTTTCCATTTGACTCAGCTTGCACCATGACAGTTCTATTTGTGCAACAGCAACAACAACCACCTGCAACATCGGGCGTATCTAATTTGACTTGACACACAAAATATGTTCGTAGGGTTGAGGCATATCGACGCCCTCCCCCCCTCGTGGACACGCCTGCCGAAAACCCAAAACGAAGCCGTTGACATCCCCCCAAACCCCATGCCAACTAACCCCGTTCTCACCCACTTGGCTTTGGTCTTCTTTCCTATCGGCCAACTCCATCAGCCGGGTCAAAAGGGCAGCGGCACATGACAAACATGCAATAGCGTTAAATTTTTATGCGTGTTCGGCAGTAAAGAAAAACTATCATACATATAGTATCATATAATATATGAGATATATATGTGACACTTGCAGCTGGTGGGGCAGGCGGTTGCAGTTGTAGGTGTAGCCCCGAGTTGGTCACGCAATGCAAAGAAAATGAAACATTTTTGTGACGAGATTCTGGCGATAGCTTCTGCTTGGTTATGGAGCCATAGAGCACCACTTGGCCGTATTACACGATATCAAGCCACTGAAGTGACATCAACTTGCAGGCTTATCTCTGCCGACATGGCAATTTATTAAATTGTCCACTCTACAGATTAAATATTTGTTTTATGATATGCGCATGCCATTCCGTAGAAGATTAAGATGCTTATCTCCAGATTCCGGGAAGCAAATGTTATCAGTTTGCTATGCAAATAAGGGGAAGTAAACTTGACTTTGCTGTGGCATTTTATAGCCATTTCCTAAATTGCATTGCAAAAATATATGAGTTTATACCATTACATAATCAGCAAAATATGGCTAGGGAAAACCATTAAATAAATTAATTATTAAAGCGTTTTATATGTTTAGCTTGTTTTTAAAATCGATTCATGAAATTTGAATAAATAAAGTTGGATAAATAAGTTTGCAAGTTTTATATTTGTCTTTTAACTATATTGTAATTATTGATTATCATTTTTTAAATGCTTTCAATAATTAATAGAAAAATATAATATAAATATAATAGAGAAAAATTCAGAATATTTTTACCTATGAAGTATGAATTCATTACTTGTTATTTATTAATCTGCATTGAAGTCTAACACTGAAGTAAAAGTTTCAAATAACATGAATAGATAAATAAAATGTTTATGTAGTAAATTAAATTGAAAAATTAGTAAATATTTATTCATGATTTAAACCTTAGGAATTATATTTTAGGTTAGGTTATATTATATTTTTTATTTTAATTTAATGAAATAAATCCTAGACAATTGAATGAAATGCTTCACAGTAATTTAAAACTATTGGAGTCAATAGTACCATAGAAGACACTCTTTGTTAGCCTAAAAATTGCATTAATTAAATGCGGAAATATTGTCAAAGTCCCAAATCTTAAGTACTATGTGAACTATTTACATCACATTAAGTACATTATCATAAGCTTAACTGAATGTTTGTAATGGGTATCTACAGATAATGCAACTCATTCGCAGGCAAGGGCCTAAGATTCAGTAACCTTGAATTGATATCGAATCAAGCACACAGAGCCATTACGTCAGCTGACCAAGAAAAACGACAAACAACAAAAAACAACGTCAAAAGTATATAAAATTAAAAACAACAAAAATACTAAGTAAACAAACAGGTGCCTCTGCACTCACAGTCCGTTACACTGTGCCAGTTGACAAGAAAATGTCAAAAGCGTCTTTGGGTTGACTTAATTGGCTTTCGCCTGATTTCTCAGTTTATAAATTTGGAACGCACGCGTCATTTGGGCAACCTTTGCGATAAAAAACAGTGGCAGCCGAAACGCAAAGAAATACTTAATACAATACTTAATTTTGATATCAAAAGAGCTAGCCATGATTTAGCACGCTCTTGATAATGCTCGATGGCAAAGTACAGTATGGCATAAGATCAGCTATATAAATAGCGAAGAGAAATAAACTTTCGTGCGAAATGAAAATCTAAATAAATGTAGAAAATATTTCATTAACAAATAAACTGAATTTAAATGTTTCAGAGACTAATAGCAAAAGTGAGAATATTTTGATTCTGATTTTGATTTTGATGCTGATTTTACCTTCAAACATTCCACGGAACACATGTCCAGTGCTGAAGGCCGCCTAGCTGGAGAAGATACTAGATGCTGTGTTTTATTTATAAATAAAACAGCATAAGCCTAACACAATTTTTACCACAAACTATGCTATTCAATTAAACAATAATTTCGCACAGTTCTGGGCAATTTGCACGTTGAGTACTAAAACTATTTTCCCAGCCAATGATGTCAGCTATTGTATATACGAAGGTGCCAAAAGCATTTTAATTTAGCCATTTCCATTTAAATAGCACGAAGAAAAACTAATGAAACATTTGCTTTGTCGGCTAAATGAAATTGCCAATTGGCATCACGTCTTTTGGTCTTTTAGCCCTAATATGGTATAGGCCGGAACTCGGTGCTCTTTGGCGCCATGGGACTATTACTTACAAAAGTGCGCTGAACTCTTGTGGTGAGTCAGAGAAGCGGCAGGGCATTGGTATTGGTGTTAGGTACATATACCATAATTGTTTTTATGAGTGCTCGTTAAAGTTATGCCAGCAATTAATGTTAAGTATACGCCACGTGGAACGGCAGCTCAATTCATTAGGTATTACGGTTAGAGTTAAAGTAGTAACAGATCAGATAGCAGCCGAAATTGTTCTATTACTGAAGCACAGAAATGAATTCAAGTTTAAATGGGCGGCATAACCTTCCCATCTAGCTATTAGTTATTATGATTGATGTGTTCTCTTTGGACGCTACATGTGACTACCTCAAGCGTTCTCGACCAGCTGACCCACTTTTCTTATTTACTTTCAATAGTTTCTTTCATGAATCGCGGCTAAAATAAACCATGATGTTTTATTTTGCTGCGCTGTCACCAGATTCTCTAATATACTACAATTGCCCCTCCTGCACAGTGGCTGTCAGCAGCTGACAGCCAACGATGACGTCGTCGATCGAACAACAAAACGAGGTAGAGTAACAAGATCTGCCCCTACTCTTCCCCTCCCCGCACACACACACACACACATACTCGTGGTTCTATTGTTTTGTTTACCCTATCGAACGCGCTCAATTGTCGCTAATGAACTGCGCTCAATATACGTTATACGCAATACTAGTTACGTTATTAATTTACGTACTCAGCGGTACGTAATGAACTCTCAGTGCGGTCGCCGTTAACTCGCTTATCGGTGGGCGTCGAGAATAGTGACAATATGATAATTACAAGTGCTGTAAACAAATATACATTATGCGCCAGACATGAGTGATAAATTGTAGCGCAAATTTATAGCTAAACAAGAATTATGTTTAAGTTAAATAAGTGCTATGTTTGGTAGAACTTTTTAACCTTCTGGGAGCAAACAAAACAATGCTATTAAGCGAGTTTAAATTAAGTTGGTATTTAAAATTTCAAACGTGAGAACAGCCATAAATTTGTCAATAAATTATAAATATAATTACTAAACACTAATTTTAACTGACATTTGAAAATTGTTACTTCTGAAAAGCAGAGTGTTGAGCTTCAGAATTTAAAGAGATAACTAAATGTTTAAAATATGCACACAGCAAAAATATAAGTACGGATTGGTTTATTTTCAAAACTTATAAAAGCTGTGATTTATTTGTATTTATTTATTATCTAAACTGAATAATATTTTTGCAAGAACTTTAGATTTAAATTCACTTCAAATATTTTTAAAATAAAAAAAATGTGCTGTGTACACACTGTTTTCAGTTCTAAATTCTAATTAAATTTAATTATACCTATTAAATAATTGCATAAACAAAGAACTCTATGTATATTTAATTTGCTTACACTTAGGGTACATTTATTTTGAACACTCATCGAGTTAACCTTTGTTTTTTGCTTGTCATGCAAAAACCCTTGTTAAAGTCACAGTTACCGTGACAGTGACAGTGACAGGCAGTCACAACGTGACACTCTCAAGGCATTTTACAATTACATAATTAGAAACTTGTGTTGCCAATTAGCTCGATGCCTCGATGGCTATCCCACATTGGTCCCTTCCTTGGGAGCAATTTGTAGTTTTGATTGATGATACGCACGATTGAATCAAGCGTCCTTAACTTCAAATATTTACACTCATAAATAATGAATATAAAATATCAATTGATCGAATTGTCGATCTTACAATTGTGGCCAAACAAAAGGGAACAAAAGGGGAGTGCATTATGCTGAGGGAAGAGCTAAAAATTCTATGGGTTATGAAGTACTTTAAAGCGAAGGCCAACCACAGATTTAATTCAATAAAGTTCAATTAAAAATGCATAATGCTGCGCTAATAGTTACAACAAATCAACCGCAATAATAACAACACCAATTGTCAAAAAATATATAGTATAATAAAAAAATGGAAAATAAGAAATGAAAAGGCGTGGCGACTGAGGCACTGCGGGTCACGTTGGGTTCAACGATTATTAATCAAGTGCCGCCTTAATTATATAGTAGTGCAAGTAATAGGTACGTGTACTCGGGTAATAGCTCACAGAGCTGAAGAGTGTCGTTAGTGCCCACTGTCCAGTGCCCACTGCTCAATGTCTGATGTCTGTTGTCTGATGTCTGCGGTCTGCGGCATCAATTAAAATTCGTTTCGCCCGATCAAATTGAAGCAAACTGCCCAAATTGTGTGTACTGCTTTTTCTTTTTGGCATAGCTTATAGAATTCTCGACTCGTAGAGTCTTCTTCAGTTCTATTCCGGGCGCTTAATCGAATGTCAAGTATGAATCCATTGATGGCCATCATCAAGTCGACGTTTGTCAGCGCAGACCATTTCATTTGATGGCCTTTCCACGAGACATTTGTCGCGCTCTGTGTCTGCTCAGTATCTGCTTCTTCTTACACTTTTTTATTACTAAATGTCTCTATATATGCATAAATTCGGCAGTTTTTGGTAAAGCAATTTCAATTTTTATCTCCACTCGCTTCGACTTGCGCTTCGTTTCCGGCTTTCATTCTGCCTCAGTTCCTCCGTGGCTTTGTACCCGTGCGGTTCGCTCTTGGTTCTGTTCTGTTTTGTTTTGATTTCGATGGCCAAAGACTTTCTTTGGCTTAAGTACAAAACAAAGGCAGACTTTGTGCTCATTTCATAAATTTGCATAATTGCGATACGTTCGCTTGGCATTGAACTTGCTGCTTGAAAACGATAACAAAACACATACAAGTCAACAAACAAATTTACAAACAAACAAAAACTGATTCCAGTGCGAATGTTTGCAGTCGTAATTAGTTTTTCAATTTGTGCTGCAAATATTGACTGCATGACATCAGCATTTGTGTGAAACGAGTGCCTAAAAGTTATTTACCAATCGATTAAATAGACAAACCATGTTTAAAATTGCGTGAAAATTCCGAAAAGCCAGGCAAGCGCTTCAACTTGAACTCAGTTCGGGCCACAAAAGGTTTTATTAGTCATTAGGTAACCAAAAATAGAAGGAAATATGAATGTATACGCAGAAGTAAACCGAGCTTTATAAACTTATACTTTATTTTATTTTTAATAAGCGCTGTTCATTTATTTGACAGACTCATTTGGAATGCATTTGTAGCACTGTCAAGTTGTCTTGCGTTACATCTGCTAAATTGAAAGAGTCTTGTAAGTCCTGATTCTAAAAAGTTCATAGAGTTCATCTGGGAGGTTGCCAGGCCCAAGTGATTTGTAGTGAATGTGAATGTCTGGGAGATGGCAGCCAGGTCACTGTTGGGTCAACATTTATCATCGGCCAATTTCCTAGCATGTTTATTTATAAGCTGGATCTTTCTATTTATTTGCAGGCAACATCACCGACAAGTATTAAAAACGCCAAACCCAAAGCCAACCACCCAGCCAAGACGCGCCACAGGCACATGCAAATTCATAGGAATTTCCACACTGAAACGGACAGACGGACGGAGGATAGAACCATAGAGTAGCGGCTACGTTGTGCAGATACAATTGCTAGATAAGTTTAGTTTTCCCTCAGCTCCAACACATTTCCGCACTCTGCACAGTGGGACGAAACTGGAAACGAACCGCCTGTTTGTTTATTGATGCAACTGAAACTGGAACTCGTCTGATTTCGGTTGCACTCTCGGACAGCACAGACACAGACAGACGTGCCACAAGAGATGCCAAGCATTTAGCCACACACACGCGAAAATAAACAAAGTGCTTCTTCCAAAAGAATAGAGAGCGAGAGAGAGGACGATAGTGGCAGAGTGAGAGAGAGATATGCATGTGCATACGAAAATAAAGTGCTGGGCAACAATATTTTGAAAGTGCCGCTGCGCAACATTGTGCAATACATTCTAATAAATAGCCAGACAGCAGATCTTGGCACAAAAATAAATAAGCATCCGAAGTACGTGGAACGCGGAACGCGGAACGGGAATATCCATAGCCCGAGGAGGTGTCTGTCGACTGACGCATCCCAATCCCAATCCCAGCCAGCTAATCCAGCACGTGTGAACACATATAGCCGTAGGTCGTGGCCAAGGTGCTCAAAGGCAATTATAATCGCCGCAACGAGGTGTACACATTCGGCACCATGGAGGGCGGTTACGTAAACGAAGGTGAGTGCTCCAGAATCTCTGGATCTATCCAGTAACAACTAATATATCTTGTGCAATGTGTGTTTATTTACGAGTCTTAGACTCGCATAATTTATGGTGCAATTTTACATAATTTTATGAGCTATTTATCTGAGTTTATGGCTCTTGGATTGACGCCTGCAGCTGAGTTTATCGCATAGTTAGCATATAAGAGCCACTTTACGTTACTTTTGATATTTAGAAATGCATTTAATTTAAAAGCAATTTATCCTTTTGCTTAATTGTACAATTGTGGGCGAATGCTTTCACTGCTATTTATAAGTTTATCGTGCATTAATGACGGCATTTCAACAATTGCGGCACTTGCTCATATACCTGGTCGAGAATTAGGACCGACAGGCATTCTGGCCATAAATCATTCATATAATGCAGTTGGGTCTGTGAATGGTTTATGCATGCTTAATTTTAAGTATATTTATACACACTCTATTACATTATATTTTGTTCTCACCTATGCACTGAGAAATGCATTCAAAATTGAGGCAAGCGCAGATGTTTGCCAATTTTTGACTTTGAAAAATGCCAAAATTGCATTGCAAAGAATTTGGTTATTTTTGCACAGTGACACCAAATGCAGTTGATTTGAATCACAAAGCAACTTTTTGCTTTTTGTGTGCTTTCTTCGGGCTGCCACTCGGCTTGCCATTAGTCAGCCCAATGAGCTAATACATCAAGATTTGCATGTATAGGTACAAATGTATCTTGTATCTTTTATCTTTTTCGTTTGCTGCTTGGCGAATATTTTTGGTTGGTTTGCGACTGACATCACTGATTGTTAAATACCATGTTGTTTGAATTTGATTTTCAATCACGCTGCCACAGAGGATTCCGATGCCATAATGGGCGTGGAAAGTCCAGGTAAATTGAAACATGAGTACATAAATTCATACACATAATTGTCCCATTTACATAGCACTCACTTATTGCTGGGATCGAAGGGGGTCATTAAACCAAATAAACGCCCAAAGGGGTACAGGCATTCATTTGTGGCAGACACTCAATTATCGATACGATGTCGTCGCAAAGACTGAGTATCTCTACTTGCGGCTTGACTTCGACAATAACGACAGCTCTGCTATCGTTCAGATACGATCCGGTTATTAGCATCAGAGCACAGAGCACATCGCAGCGCCTACATTCACAAGTGGTTCTCTTTTAGGGCCAATGTGTTTGATTGGACACATTTCCATATATGTGTCTATACAAACACTCAGAAAAATAACTAGAGATTCGTACTTAATTCAAGAAAAATCTTTTTCAAATTAACTTAAAACCATACAAAATACTATTCTTTCTTGCGAAGTTTAGTATAATTCAGTTAGTTTTCGGACTTTAAAAAAGACGAAATTACTGTCTGGCAATAAGTACGATAGAGTGTTGAATTTGAGCTTTGAGTGGGACTGTAACCATCTTCTTTCAAGTCCAAAAACTTTAGCTTTAAGCACGAGAAATATTAAATAAAATTATTAAGATGAGGTCCTGAGTGTTTTATTATTAATATTTTATCAAGTGCGTTTTGTACTTAATTGGACAAATTTCTTCTTATTTTGATATTTAAGCTTATACTTTTAATTGTAAGTTTGATAGTTCTGAGTTTAAGAACTTAGAATATATCACACTAGGAGCCTTGATAAAAATTCTAGCTAGGTCTTCCCTTTTTGTTTAAGTGTATAGATGGCCCAGAGCTTTGACGCAACTGTACATGATTTGCATATTTGAATAAGCAGATTATTTAATGTTAATAAGTCCACACTGTGGACTCAGTGTGATGAGTATAGAATTGTGCCTTAAATATCAGCATTTAGTAGTCGGCATGTTGACAGCGTGTTTGCCATTTAAGGCAACTGACGGATGCTGCCGTAACCTTATGAGTGCTCGCAGTATTCTAATTAATATTCATTTCAATAAGTAAAACTGTCATAAGCTAAGACTCAGCGCTGTCCCAGACAGTTTCATGGAACGGCGCCTGTGTCTGAGCAGAGATGCCACAAAACTGAGCGATTGGTGCAATGTCAAACCTCAAGTACCTACGCTGCATTTCGAGGCACGTCTTGGGAAGGAGAATGCCAAAAATATAGGGTAACAGCAAATGTTTTAAGCAATTTGGAACAGCAGCTGTCGCTGTGGATGTTGATGACATCAGCAACTTCAGCTCGTTCTGCATGGATCTTGATCACGTTTTGAAAGAGTTGAGGCCGCGACACAATGAAGATAAATTTGCAGTTTTGTCGAAACGCTTTAAAGTTAATGCCTTCATCGTTTCGCTGTATGCGAATTTGATTCCAGGAATGTACGAGACTACAATCGAAACCATAAATAACTTGGCCAGACTCTGCCTTCCCAACCAAATAAATCGACCCGAATCGGCTTTGTATCTCAGTGTAGTATATAAGGGCTTGCACAGCTGCGAAACGAATATCAGATTCGAATTGAGTTTTGTTTGCTGCAAAGCCTTGAACTTGCTCTTTGGGCTTTGCTATAGATTTTTTAACTGCGCAGACCTGTTTAGAGCCTTGAAACCATGTGTTTGATACTCATCAAGTTATGAGAACATAAAAACATTTACAGCTGCAGCAAGAAAACAAACACAATTCAGTTGAATATTTTCAGAAAATATTAAAAAAAAACACCCGCACATATTTGCGGGCACAATTCTGTGTATAATGAACAAACATAAAAAATATTCAGCATTCGAAAATAAACAGCTAAATCAACTGACTATAACTCGCATTCAAATCGCAATTAGTTAGCTGGCATAGCCATACGCAATTTATATGAGCACTGCGATAATTTATAGTGTCAGCCGGTGTTTTTTATTCGAAAACACTCAAATCCATGCATGGGGGGCACTTGCAGAGTCGGCAAACCAAACTGAAACATGGACATGGTTGGATGGATCATTTTTACATTGACCCTGTGGCCGCGAGTGCTTTGAACTGTAAACACAACTAAAACACAAACACAAATATGTATACATATAGGAATCCGTATTTTGTATTGGGGTATGTAAATTTTTAGTAGCAACTGAGCGATGACGACAACATCAGCATGATCTAGGGGAGCTAAGCTATTTATTTTGTTTTGCTTTTGTTTTTAGTGAGCAATATTTATTAGCAGCAGCTGCTCTCTGTTTAGTCTTCAACTTGACCTTAGAATCTGTAACTGGCTATCTAGATATAGATAATTTGACATGATAAGGTATCTGGATTTGCATAATCCACGTGACAGCGAGGCGTTAATTTTGACACCTCTGCCAAATGGCAGCGATAAGCCTACAGATACAGATATATTTAATGGTTACAGCATATGCAATGAAGCTGTCAGACAAGTTTATTTTGTTATCATTTGATTCGAGAATTCAACATGCAATGTAAGTTGCTTTTTTTGTAATTTTTGAGTATCTTAAGTGTCCCATTTTGTGTGAATTGAGGTGTTCGATTACCTAACATGGAAAATGCATCTGCAGTGGCATGGCTCAAGTCAAGGTGTCAGATGATGGAAAATTGTAAATACTTACAGCAGTTAAGCGGATCAATTTGAAATGGGAAACATTTGCTCCAAGTGTGCTGTGACAGGCGATTCAATGATGATAAATTGTGTGTGCCGTTATGACATTCACATTTCATCATTTCTATTTTCACCCAGCTTGCAGCATTTGCTCACATTTAAACAATAACATTCACATGTCAATTCCCATTGAAATTTCTCTTGCTCACGCCCAATTCGATATGCAGTTCAAGTTCAGTTGGTTTTGAATACTACAATAACTGTCCCAATTGATCGTGTGCATTAAGAAAAACACGTGATTTGCATTTCAATTGTTTGGCCAAACTGCAAAATCGATTTTCAATCTTCTTGGCACTGACTACTGTTTGTGTATTTGTTTGCATTGGCTCTTTGCCGTAATGCCCCTGAATAGTTTTGCATGGCTTTCAAAACAATGTATGCAAAAATGACAGCAGATCAACAGTGGAAGCATGACGTCAGCATTCGAACTGTATCTTTGTGCACAGTGTGCACAATTAATAGCAATTTGTACTGCTCTCGGCAAAACTCCAATTGGCGCTGACACAAAGCGTGCAACGCCCATCGATTTGCTAAATAAACACTCGCTGATGGAGATAATAAAACTCTTGCGAGCATTTAAATACAAGCAAAGCAACACAGAAATGCCATAGATACATGCATACATCCATAAGATACATATGCAAATTTGTATCTGTCGGCTGCGCCTGCGCAAGCATCTGTTAAATGCTGCATGACAGTTTTCTGTTTGGCCAACGTTGCCAATTTTCTCACATCTAATTATACAGAATATTAGCATTCATAAACACAAGTTTGAGGCGATGTTATTATATATTTTGAATGTATCTAAATCATCAAATTATGCATTATGTTTTATGGTGTAGGTTTGAAGCTGGCGGCGACTGCTGGTAATCACTGTAATCTGTGGCTGTCAAATCTTTTGCATTTTATGCGCGTAATTTTGCAGCTTTATCTGCTTTAATAAAATTAAATAATTTATTTTAATGACCAGTCATGTTAACGGGGCTAAGTGTTTTTTGCTGTAGATTTCAAGCGAAATATTTTGAAAACATTAAAACCGCAACTTCAATTTAAGCGGCAGATTAATACCCTCTAACCTGAAAATAAAACTTCTATCAATTATGGGACGGTATTTTAATATTTTTAAATGATAATAGCAAATTTAGCTAAAGATCAAACACAAATAATTACAATTAATTAAAAGAGTTTTTATTAAGCATAATGTATTTAATAAGAAATCAATATCTTTTAAAATGTAATAAAATTCTTTGCGCTTTTACCCCCAATTTTTTTTTAGTTTTTCCATGCTATCTACAATTTTTTTTGTTTTTCAAGTCCCGCGTACAGGGTATCCTTTTACCACTTCAAAGCATAACTTCATGCTTGGCGACTGCTATGCAAAATTGACCAAAATTGGCAAAAATTATTAGCAGAAAATGCACAAAGCCGGCAGCCAGTTCGTGATTTAGTCAGCGTCTCAAATGAACATTCAAAATACATTACCGCAGTACAAAAGGCGATGCTATCTCAGTTAGCCCCCATGTCTTGGGTTTAAGTTGATAGAAGCATTTGAAGTGCTTAGATTGCACTTTAATAGATAAATGGAAGCGCTGCCAGAGGAGCCCGCACCTGAGCTGCATAAAGCCACGGAACGTGGCGAACATTTGTCATAATGCGGAACAGAACACAATTGCTGTAAATAAATGATATATGAGTATGCATGTGATCTGCATAGTTATACATAAGTGGCGATAGTTTATGTGTTAAAGAGTCAGTTGGGGAAGAAAGACAGGCAATATAGAGACCGGGAAACTCTACTTTTAAGGTAAAAAATTAAAAAGATTTTGGTGTATCTATCTATAATCTTAGTTCAGCCAAGTTCTGAGTTCGTAACTGTCGATTACATCCGACTAGTCCTTATTGAGTGTATTTTGCTTTAGTTAATTGGCACACCAAAACACTGAAATTGTTTTAATTTACGAGTTGCCTGCTCCAGATCTAAATTGGCAAACTGAAAGATCCAGACTCCATAATTAATCAATTGTTGTACTGAAAACGAATCTTTTACGATCATGCGTGGGCCTGTTGCCATTTGGACACGGACAAGCCCTGGAGCTAAGCCTGAATCGGCAGGTGTGGGGGCTTGAGCCTGAAGAGAAAAAACTTCATTAAATTTAAATTAACCGCGACACAAACTCGACTTGCCAACAGATAAATGTTGGCCATAAATCACACGACTCAATGCCATTGGGGCATGCGTGTGGATCAAAGACTCGGCTAAATCCAACCCACACATAAGCACACAGACTTCTACCTATTACACACACTTATCCACCTCTATTATGGCTAAGTAGCATTTTCCTAGTTGTTTATTTCCATTAGCCCAAAGCAAAACTGTCGCGTCTTCTGAGAGCTTCAAGCAAATAATTTTTGACAGCGCTATAAATAAAATTTATACTTTTTTCGCCCGTGTGCATATAAACAAAACCTAAATACTTTCAAACAAAAACAAATATTATAACAACAACCAACTGTACAATTTTACGGAGCGTGACAATGTCAGTGCCAACGAGTGAAAACGAGAGCAAAACTAATTTGGCAACAGGCCAACAATCAAAATCCGATTATACTCATACGAATACATATGAATGTATGAATATATTCACGTATGAATAGCATAAAAAATGAAATGCCGTAATGGCAAAAAATTAAAAAAAAAAACAACAAAATACAAATACTAAACACAACATTCAAAAACTAATCACAAATAGTCAACAATAAATGATGTTTGAAATTAAATACAGGCAATGAAATACCCTGTAAATTGGAGGCACATTTTGTAAATGAAAAGTTACTTTGAAAACTATCAAATGAAAATAATTGAAATAAAAAAATGATTTTTTTAGGGTATTTATGAAAATTTGCCTGTGTGCCAAGTGCTATAAATCCGTTGATATTTTGCGTAGCGGAAATTCGTAACTAAGTAGTAATTTATGAGTTGTATCCGATAGAAAAGCCAACAAATTATCCCACAGTGGATGACAGCCAAATGCCTATGAAGGACATGAACATGATATATTTAATTGTCTCATAAATATGTGAAATTATGGTTTATGAGTTCTATACAAATTGCTGAATATATTTACTTGCGGAAGGTTGAATAAGGTTCATTACATTGAGGAAAGCTTAGGCTGCAGACAGTTATTTATTGGCCATTGGCTATAAAGTAATATTTATTTGCAAATAATATAAATATGCATAAGTATGTGAATAAAATGCCAATAAATATTATTAGCCAAAGGTCTGACAATAAAACTAAGAATCGCATAAAAATGTCTACTGTATACGCCCATTCAAATATAAATAATATTTCGCTTCCAGCAGAAAACCTATGAATACCCAGCGATTCAGTCATATTAATGAATGAATGAATTGAATTAAATGAATCGCATGATTATGCTAAATTGCAGTTGTAATTTTGTTATTGAAAAATTAAGTCTGCTAAGTGCGACAAATGGCAAGGCCCTCGTATTATTTGTAACGACAACAAAACTGCCAACTCCACAACATTCGAAAAAAATCACAAACTCATCACAAACGATTGCATGTCGAGGCAGAAACTGAAAGAAATTAAAGTTGTAAGTTGGCTTTTTGCGTGTAATGCAATGTAAATTGTTAAATACTAATACTGTAGACGTTGTGGTAACGGTAGTTAGCTAACGTGTCATAGTTAATTAAAACTGAGAATTGTTTAAATACTGTTGTGTCAGTCATCGCTCTGAGACGAATTATTTCGCGTTGCTCATGCGCCGTGGTGTACTCGCGCATGTGTTTTTTATTGCGCTGGCCTAATGTTTATTGCAGTCCGATTGTTTTTTTTTTGTTTTATTCGTAAAGAGCTCACTTGGTACCTGTATAGAGATCATCAAAATACCCAAATAGAACTGTGTTAGGCTCTTCGCTTCAGGTAGCAAGCGTCTCACCGACTTAATTCCATTTGGCTGCCAAACTTTTTATTGTTTCGTTTATTGCCCGGCTTTTTATGAGGCTTTCCAGCAACGTACACGTTTGTGTTACGTTTGACATGCAAAAATGTTTGTTGGCAAGCCGATGACTTCCGCCGGCGTCTACACCCCCGCCTGCCACAGTTATTGTGCCACGTCTGGTGGAAATTGGCCGAACACACGGCGTTTGAGTTTGATGTTGCTGGTTTTGGGGGCTGGGGAGCTATGCTGAGTTTGTTAACTGACGACGGCTTTGTGGCTTGTGTTCTCTGTTTGCATTTTGGGCGGCGGCATGGCGTCATTTTGCTTCAGCCGAACGAGAATGAGCGCTAATTTAATTTGCAAATTAGCCATCGCCCGGCAAGTGGTCGCACTTGTTGATGATAGAAAGCCGCTTGAAGTGTGTGTATTTAGCCGCCCTGACATAACAGATCAGCCGCTCAATTGAGGCAAGACCAGTCAAAGAGATAAAGAAAATATTAAATATTAATTTTGTATTTATCAAGCGGTTTTTTAGTTCAACTGATAAAAATTTAAAATTTGTCAGCGATTTAAATAATTGGAATAAGGTTTATTCACATAAACTTTTAAACCCTGCACCCTGAAATGTGAAAGTCTGGATGATGGATGAGATCTCGAAAACCAGCAGCAATTTTCGGAATGTATTCCCTACGCAGATCAAGTTTATTTAAAGACCTAATCGATAAAAGCTGATTAAAAACCGAATAACACTAAACCAAACCATTTATCTATCCTGAAAAACGCATTGAAATTGGTTATAACAGAAACAATATTGCAGACTTTGCCTCGCTCTCCCCCTGGTTTAAAGCATTTTTCCAATCACACAGAATGTTCACTTGCCAAATTCAAGTATACTATTATCGATATAAAACTGTCTTCGCCTGTCTGCTTTTACTTACTGCCGACACTCCTTTTCCTTCATTAATTTTTGCAGCAACGGCATTATGTTAATTTCGGGATCATGAAGTTTACTTTCGTACCGACAGCTCAACTCTGCAGGGGAACAATTCACATTGGCATTGGAATTAGCAGTGCCTGTCTGACAGGCTGCCCCGCCCACGTTCTTGAGCCCAAAGGTGGCAGCGTTGATAAATCATGGCAAGCGACTCGTCGCACTGCAGCCATTTGTATCTCAACGCTTATTTGTCTCGCTAAATTATCTGGATTCCAAATGCAGGCAGTCGAGCAGAGGCTTCCAGTCCCCCTCGACACACTTCAAGGTGAAGTTGTGGCAAGTTCTTCAGTTCCCAGAGCTGCAAGTTTTGTTTGTGAGTCCCATGTTGTCACAATATGTTGCCCCTTGTAATTGTGTGTGTTTGTGTCTGTGTAAGAAACATAATTATAATTATATCTGTCTCTGCATCTGCCATGGCTACCGTTGCGTTTTCAAGTTTGTCTGCGCCGGAAATGTGACCCAGAGCGAACTTAACATAATCTGCTGCTGCTGCTGCTGCTTCTGTCATTAGGCAGTTCCATAATAAACTGCATTGTCTTGAGTTCCGCGAGAGATATGTTAATTATTAATAATATATGTATTAATATGCACGAATTATCCAAAAGTGTGGCAGACTTTAACTTGTTATGCTAATCCAGAGCTTAACAGTTATACAATAGCTGCAGCTTCACTTTCGTTTCTCTTCGAAAAAAGTATTAACAAATTCTGCCGAATTTACAAAAAACAACACTTCGAATTACAAATGAAGTTGTTGTGCATTTCTTTTTTACTTCTTTGTGGTCGGATAGAATCAAAGCAAATGCTCTGAGTCTGAAGTTTCAAGAGCTGGAAATAAACATTTTTTCTTTTTTTTTTTGAGGCGTTAAAACAAAGACAGCAGGCAAACAGCAAACATGACCACAATATCTAAAAGAACTACGTGTAATGTTTGAGTTGAAAGTTTGTTTGGTTTTTAGCTTTGATGCGACAACAAATGAATTGTTTATTATTGTAGCACATGCAACATTTCCAGCAGTCCAATGTGCATACTCATAAACATACTCATACCCATTCAAACAATCACTGTTAACCGGCTGACATTTCCGCAGAATATTTGCCCCCACACTTCGTTGAATGGTTTGGTGGCACTTGGAAAGCCCTTAAGTCTGTAATTGCAACGCTCAACGGTTCATTAGAGGCATGCAAAACAATATGGGCAATAAAAATGAATACCGCGAGTACTCGAACTGAGACTGGGCTACTCGTTCCCCACTCCCAACACGTTCAACAGAGTTCACTCAACTTTGCAGTGTGCTTTTAGATTTTATTTTGTAAAAAAAAAAAACAAAACAATAAAACAACTAAACAAATGACAAGAAACAGCCAAAACAAAAATAAAAGAGAACATGCAAAAACACTATTTTATTTTGTTTTTTAATTATTATTATTATCGTTGTTATTGACAGGCAAACTATTTGTTGAGCGGGCTCAGCGCTTAGTCAATATAGCAAAACGGTGATGAATTGAAAAGTGAAATAGGTTTCATGACTTTATGCGATAATTCCCAAATTTGTATATATAGAATTACAGTTGACCTACATTCGCAGACATTTCTTCTTCGGATTGTCTCTGTCTTGTCTTTACACTTTTGCAGCTCTTTGCGAATTGCGCTGTCACGTCCTCAACATCTGTTAGCCGCTGGTAATTAATGCAAAAATTGTCAGGCCATACTTTGTAGGAGTTGGGTGCTCAGACAGCCGGAATTGGGTCAGTGAGCAATTAAATCTCCAAGAAGGAAAGGCAAACAGATCCCAAGCATGTGGCCCTTTCAAAGAGAAGGAAGCCCAGAAGCATAAGTTAATCATGCGTCGGCCTATCAGATCTGGGCATCTAAGTAGTATATTGTGACTCATAAATCTGAGCAGAATAATTTCCCAATGTCTGTCTGTGTGTGGGGTGTAAAAAGAAAGAAATTCACTTGTAAACACGCACAACAATCACAAGTTGTTTAAATAACCTACTTGCAGAGCCAGAGCCGGTAAACTCTTTTGCTTTTCCAATAATGAAAATGGGTTATCATTAAATGTGACCCAGTCGAGGCAACACCTCGAATGATAATTGGTACGGAGCACAAACGTGAATGAGAATGGGAATGGGAATAGGAATGGGACTGGGAAGTGAAAGAACCATATACACTTTTAACAATTAACAAAAAACCATACAAAAAGCGATTGTCTGTCATGTTGTGATTTCGATGCTGGCGATAAGATAAGAGTCCGCCATACCTGGTGTAACTGCAGTAGAAAGCCAAAGCAAACTGTCGACAATGACGTAAATACAACTATTTCGTTCACGCCCGATAAGCTTCAGTCCACAATGCTATCAGCACTCGGGTCTTTCACAACAGAACATTTGTTGCAACCACACGTAGCACTCAGAAAGAGATAGAGAGAGGAAGAGCGAATGTTCTATACATTTGAATATTTCACTGAACAAAATTCTTTTACTAAGTATTATTATTTTGCAACTCAACTCAACACTACGCATACGCCGTGTATGCCATGTTTATGTAAAAATAAATCACCAACGAAATGTTCACAATTCAGCAAACATTTACAAGCTCAAAAGTTCCCATTTTAACTGCTTGATATTCAATTTACGAAACTTTTACGATCGCAAGTTCAAAGTCAGACATTTTAGTGCTGTTTTCATTCTGTTCGCTTGCTGTTATTGAACTCTTGTTAATTTATATGCCAACGAAATAAACAGCAACATTAAGCATTCCCCTTTGAAGGCAGTTAACGCATGATTGCTTCGGTATGATATTGCTTTACTTTCTTCTCTCCTCGTCTCTTTTGCCCCTCTCTTTGCTTATGTAAAACGATCTTGTATGTGAGCGAAATGCCAAAAAGTAATTTAGTTTATTGCCCACAGAACTTCTCGCATTTCACACAACTCGCATAATTAAAGAGAGTGAAGTTGTTGGAGTCTTTTGTTTCATCTGGCTGCCTCTCTTTTGATGATTCATACCATAATTCACCGAAATACGATAGTCAACAAATGAATTGTGGATAATCGACATGAGAGCATAAATTTAAATTAGGGTCTTAAATTTGTATGAAGTTGCAAAAAATGCAGATAACTGTCATAATAACATTTTTATAATTTGATATATCGGAAGGTATTTAAATTCAAGGATTCATTATTAAACATGGATAAATTCCAAGTATTAATAAATATTTATTGATTATAAAATATTAGTATATAATAAAGAATTATATAAGTCATTACTGTGGAAAGTAGGACAAAGCTAAGCCAGTAATAATTATTATAATATTTCGCAATATCTATGACTTTTAAATATGCATAAATAAGCTATTGTTCTTAGTCACTGGACGGAATTTATAGATTTTTCTTATTGCTATTAATAAATCGGGTACAGCGCAACTCGTCTACTGACAGGGCTATATATAACTCTATATATATAAGTATGTATGTGCGAATTGCGAATTATACTATAAACCGTATCGTATTTTTAGCCGCATTGCGAGGGGACGCGGTTTTAACATTTGGCGCCGGCAATTGAACTCGTTTCAGTGCCGAGTTTTATTGTAATTTAGACGATCGCTTGACTGACAGCAAACAACGAGAGTTACACACTAGACGCACCCCCGCCACGACACGTGCCAGTGAACGCCCTACACTTGCCACATGCGGCTTGCCACTGCCACGCCCCTCCCTCCACAGTCATGCTCCCGCTCCCAGTCCCGCTTATCATCCGCAGCGGCGTCAATTTGATTAAATGCCTTTAAATTGTTGTAGGCAAAGCATACACACACAAGCACATACACCTCGCTCTGCTTTTCATTTGAATGCATTTTCCCTTTCGCCACAAACATTCGACACGCTCATTAATTGTTAATTATATCAACCAAGAAATAAAATAAAAAACGTATCATTCACCTGGCTTGACTCATTTGCTCAAAATTTCGCATTTTCTCTTCTCTCTCTCTCTCTCTCTCTTCCTCCGTTTCTCACGCATTCTTGCAGCCATCATATCCTATACCAATCCCAAACTGCAAAACTCATCAATTTATGCGCCTACAACAACGCCAGCTGCAGGAAAGCATCACGCAATCGAAGTAGCTTCATCTCCATCAGCACCAACATCGCCTCCAACATCGTCATCAGCATCAGCATCAGCACCAACATGCTCATCCAACTCCGATTCATCCAGGGCGGCGGCGTTGGGCGGTCCATTGAATGGATTCGTTGCCAGATTGCGTAATATCAAATTCAACGATACGAAAAATATTAGAAAACGTTTACATTTCGATTTTATATCAAAGGACAGATTTTTGGGTATGTTTTCAAAATTATTTATCGTTTTTTAAGTGTGGTTCTTACGTGTTTTAACCTCTTTCTGACAAATTCATTAACAATACCTCGGGAGTATGTTTTATGAGCGCAGAGCTCAGCAAAACCCGAATTTATACCAATTCCAATTCCAATTCCAGAACGTAGGCGTTCCAGTTGAACCATTGGAACTGGCGCCTCACGCTCGACGCCCACGCATAATTCAAATTTCACTTCATTCATGGCTTAATTTGAATGTTTTATTGTCGTTAAATGCTACTTAAACTTCGACTTATGCATATTAATATACAAATACAAACACGAAAAATAAATACAAATACAAATACAAATACAAATACAAACATAAATACAAATACAGACCGGAGGAGGAGTGTTCGACGGCCGGCTCTTAATGAAGCAACGCGCACACGTGGGACGCAACATGTGTTCTCTATGGAGCTGAAAATTTAATGAAAATTCCTTCAATCATTTCCCACCTAACCACACACACGGGGGCAAATCTAAACAAACAATAAATAAGAAAGCTAGGAAAACTAAAAAAAAAAATAGCTTGGAAAATGGGAATTTTGAAAAAGCTTTCAACGTCAGCAATCATCAGAGTGTTATAACTCTGAGTAATAATTCTGAGCAACTGATTTATCTGCATTCAACATGATCCTAATCAACTTGCAGCTTCACCATCAACTTCAACTCCAGCTGCAGCACAACGCTGAAATGTTTTGGGGCTGCCACATAAATACCATTTGCCCGTGGTCGAAGATCAAAGCCACTGACTAGTGGGTGGGTATGGGATGGGCAGATGTTGGCCCATAGATTAAATGCAGACATTGCGACAGGTGTACTCGGACCATGTTAGAAAGTTGTAAAGCCATATCGGCCACATGATTAACCCCCTCGGTGCACTTTAATTAAAACTAACATAGCCCAAACTGTTACTGGCATTCCAAGCGATATCGATAGAGACCCAACTGCCTCCTTGCCACCGCCGCCGCCCCGTCTGCCCCTTGGTTCGTTTTTAAAGCGCATTATGAACACGTCATAAAACAGTAGTCCACAGCCAAAGTCCAGCAACCCCAAAGGTTGTTGCGATCATGCTAAGCGTTTATCTTTCTAATTGAAAATTCCCAGCACGTGCGTTGTCTGCTCGCGTTCGCCGGTAGATGGTGTGGCGAACAGTGGCTGCCATAAGTTGACACCCAGCCGATAGAGTTATGAGCATGAAGAGTCTCGTATCTGCTTAATAATATCTCGATACAGCAATGGTTTTTTATCTGCCACATACTTTTTGTGGTCAGTGTAAACACTGTTTGTTTATGCAAAAGCCATTTGGCTGCTCTTTCGTCTTTCTACACGTGTTCCGGCTTTAAAAATGATCCATACATTAATTTTCACTCAAGTTTTTGCCATATTTAAAATAAGTTCTCTGCTTTCGAGTTTAATGGCTTTTGACTAACTTAGGAACACCACGGGAGGGATGGGAGCAAATTCTGAGATCTGTCAACACCTTGGTTAAATGGCGCTGTTAACGTTTAATTTCCTTTACTCAAATTATGCCATAAATCAATTTGCTGTTAACAATCTGTTTACATGCCTTGCATTGAAAACTCTTTTCCAGAAGTGCACAATATAATTTATATTTTCGGAATGGTGTTCATAATGCAATAGTATGCCAGGAATGCCATTAACAGAGCTAAGGGGGGCCATAAACAATTTTTAGTGCACACAAAATATTTAAACGCTGGGACACAACATAAACATAACGATGCACTTGTACACGTAAGACTCGGCCCATCAAATCAAAACACTTGAAGTATTTAAATTACCTGATTATATTGTCCTAAGAACTGCTTTAATTAAAAGATAGCTAACTAACCTTCTTCAGTGTTGCGTTTATAGTGAAGAGATGTGAACGTTTTAATTGGCTTTAAAAGAACTTTGGAGTTCGATGCTCATTGGCAATGCTTTTAATGTTCGATGTTTCTGATGCCTTAATGCATGTGATATATTGCTAAATCAATGCATCACTTCTCATCAAATGTGCAATCAAAATAATTTCGCCTATAGACGCGTCGTCAAATGAAAAGAGTTGCCAGACAGGTTAGAGAAGGTAGCAACAGCTTGAATTAAGTTAACAAACATGCATGAAAATTATACATTTATTTTATTATTGCAAGCAAGAAGCAGGAAAATTTATTCTATTCATCAATTTATCTGTTTGTGAATGTGAAGAAAAGCAATTGTTAATTGTAGTTATAACGAGAGAGAATTGCAGGACCATCGTTGCCACTAAGTTGCCACTGAGTCAAGTTGGTTGCGCTTCATATTGTCAAATGTTTGTCAAAAGAACTTTCTCAAAATAAACAAAATTATAAGTTTAATTTAATTAATTCTAATACCATTAACGATAGTCAAATATATCGATAAAAGTTAATTTGATAACTTCGATATTAATGCGCGTTAAACATTCTATTTAATTTCATAGGCGGTCAGCTGAAGACCAAGAATGGCCAAAAATATGTCTTCAATGGACCACCGTCTGGAGTCTACGTCTCGAACACCTGTCTGGCGGTTTCCGTAAGCATCTTTGTGGCCGCTCTGATATGCTCAGTGCTTATCACCTATTTCGTGACCTCACATGGCATGCACTCCATGGAACCCAGCCCGAGGTGAGTAACCGGAATTGAATCGACTTGTGTACACAAATCAAAGTTGTGGGTGCGACTCGCTTATTAGCTTTTTTTTGCATTTCCGCAAAGCGTTTTGGCAAAACGAACTAATTGGCAGTCGAGCCCCAGATGACCTCATTTCACGCCCATCTCTAAGTGAAGAGTAGAAGCAATTGGTGCGTTTCTTTTGCCTCTGACGCATTTCAAGGTGCGGAAGGGTCAAAGAAGCTGTTAGCATTCTCCTTTCTACTTGCCGCGATTTCTTAGGGTGTGCCCTTCATATGTAAACACAATTAAAAATGTTGCATAAATCCAACAATTTCTATCACTACTTACAGCGACCAGGACGTCGTTAAGGCGGAACTTATTGCTAACCAAACGCCCCACTGGACAAATCCAAACCAATCCACTACAGAGAAACCTGAAATTGTGCCAAAAGTGGGAGACATAACCACAGTCAGACCCCCTGAAGCCAAAACGACTGTGGAACCGACAGCAATCGTGCAATCATTGGATCTCTATGAGGGCTGGCGTCCGCTACACTACAGGTAAGTGGAGGGAGCTTCTGGACTCCCCACTTGAGTCAGGCTTGAATAATGGCACCAATTGTGTCCACACGCGAATCGCTGCCTTCAATTTACTGCAGAGTGTGCAGATTGATGGATAGACTGACAGGCAGTGAGTTCCATCCGACTCAAGGCGTTGCAATTAGAGCGGATTTATAGTTCAAGGAAATGCTAACCATCAGAGCTTAGGCAAGAGATACAAATTAATTCAGCCGGGATTTTTGAAATTGTGTAGTCCGATTGCAAATTCTGAAATTGAGTTCATTGCAATTTTATTTTATAATGACATTTTTCACATGCTCAAAAAAAGTTTTAGCTGTTACCCAACCTGTGAAGCATAGCATAAACATTTACCGGCAAAGGACGTCCAGCGGAGGTCAGTTCTCAGCGCTTGGCGCTGTCCGAAATCAGAATATTTGAACCCTTGACCCCTCGACTGCATACCCTGCACACATCCCACGCCAACTGCACTTAGCTGGTCTTGTTTGCGTTGAAGTGACATGCAAAGTGCAAAGTGGGTCAAGGATTGTCCGACTGTGTGTTGACAAGCCAGAAACAGCACTTGGCACTGCACTTAGACTAAATGAATATCCACATATCCACACATGGACGTCAGCTAATGTAGACATAACAACTTGTTTCGCCACAGGAGTTGCCCAAAAAAAAATACGCTGAGTACAGTTGGTCATGTGGCAAGTTGTCAGCTCGTTAAGCAGCGTCTTGGTGGTACTTGAGAGACGCGGAAATTCTTGGCGCCCAGCGGCAAAGATCAGAGACAAAGCTAACGCAGCACGCACGCCAACTGTCAGCACGACACAATGTGCCAGATGCGATACTTAGATTGCGCAGAGAGGGCAAGATGGGAGATGAGAGCGGAGAGAGATGAAGATACTCAGTAGCTGCTGCTGCTGCTGCTTCTGCTGTTGCATGCATTAATATAATTGACACAGAAAACCTAAGCAGAGGCTCAGGCATCGATGCTAACCGATTTTGCAGCTGTGGATCAAAGCAAACGTCCGTCGTCCGTGGTTCGTGGCAAATTGCACACACACTGCACAGTGTGCACACTTCCTGGTTGTGAGCGATACGCTGCAATTAAAAGCAACAAGGCTGCCACAGCCGATCGACCAGTCTTGCCTGCTGCATTCTTCAGCAGATGCGTTTGGCCCCCAGGGGAAATTGATCTGCAAACTTCTACCCTAACAGTCGGGGAGTATGCAGAGCTCAACGCAAGTTCCGACTGTTCCTAGCAGAATCTGTTTGAGCAGTTGTTTAGGGCATATAGAGTTCAGTCTTGACATTCATTTGGCTTCTGATTTGCGCTATATATGGCATGCATTATCATTTGGCAGTTGACGTGTTTACATGTGGCATGCCTGGGATGTGGGATTGATTGACACTTTGGATTGAAGCGACTTGACGTTTTTGGCAGAGACTTGCATCAAATTGTTGGCCCTATATTAACCATTAGTACCAATCTCTTGCAGCCTTGTCATTGAGCCAAACATTGAGGCATCCGCCAATAACGGCAGTGTGACCATTGAAATCGAACGTGACCCCAAGGTGATCAGCTGGAAACCCATCGTACTCGATGTATTCAATGTTAACATCACGGATGTGCGGATTATACGTTCTCCGGTAAATGGTACCGAGGAGAATGTGGACTTTGACAGCGAGTATGGCGAGAATAATGCAACATTTGTGGTCAGTTTGAGCAAGGACTTTGAAAAAGAGCTCCAGCTGCGTGTGCTTGTGACCCTGGACTTTGTCAGTCAGATTACGGATACACTTCAGGGCATCTACAAGACCAGCTACTTGGATCCAGACTCAAAGCTGACCAAGTAAGTCGATTCTACTTTATGTATACAGTTGCATAACCATCCGTTCCTTTCAGTTGGGTTATCAGCACTCAGTTCTCGCCCATCGATGCACGTCGCGCCTTTCCCTGCTTCGATCGTCCGGATATGAAGGCCAACTTTACGGTCAGCATTGTGCACAGCGTTAAACAGTCCATGTGTCTGTCCAATATGCCCAAATACCGTAGCAGGTGAGTCATGCCAAGCACACAGCACCCTAGATCATACTCAAAACTATCCTCCTCCCACAGCATCGATCGTTCTGGCTTTGTGCGGGATGACTTCCAGACCACGCCTAAGATGCCGACATATCTGTTGGCCTTTATAGTCTCCAACATGATTGACTCACGCTATGGCGATCTGGATGGCAGCATGGTGCCGAAAGTGGAGATCTGGACACGACCGACCTTTTTGGATATGACCCACTATGCATACAAAATGGTACGCAAGTTCCTGCCCTATTACGAGGAGTACTTTGGCATCAAGAATAAATTGCCCAAGATTGATCTGGTCTCTGTGCCTGACTTTGGCTTTGGCGCCATGGAGAACTGGGGCCTCATTACCTTCCGGGACTCAGCGTTGTTGGTGCCAGAGGATCAGGAATTGGCCTCCTCGTCGGAGCACATGCAGTACGTGGCGCAGATCATAGCCCATGAGCTGGCACATCAATGGTTTGGCAATCTCGTGACGCCCAAGTGGTGGGATGATCTGTGGCTCAAAGAGGGATTCGCCTGCTACATGAGCTACAAGGCGCTGGACCAGGTGCATCCAGAGTTCCAAGTTATGGACACCTTTACCGTGCTGGTAAGTGAAAAAGTTAGGAGTGTTAGAAATATTTGAAATAAAACGTTTAAATTCTAGGAATTCAAAGAGAGCATGCAACACGATGCAGCCAATACATCCCATGCCATCTCCTTCCACGTGAAGACCGCCAATGATGTGCGTCGCATCTTTGACCCCATCAGCTACTCCAAGGGCACCATTCTTCTGCGTATGCTCAACTCCATTGTAGGCGAGGAGGCTTTCCGTGCAGCAACGCAGGATCTACTTAAGACATTCGCCTACGGAAATGTGGATCGCGACGATCTCTGGGCTTTCCTCACGCGCCATGGCCACGAGAAAGGCACGCTGCCAGCGGATATGAATGTGAAACAGATTATGGACTCATGGATAACACAGCCCGGTTATCCAGTTGTGCATGTGGAGCGCAACGGTGCTGATTTGTTGCTGAAACAGGAACGATACCTGGTACCCCCTCGCAATAAGTCGGATCACAGTCGCTGGTTTATACCTATCACCTACGAGACGGATGAGCTGCACAAGGGCGATAATATTCCCACACACTGGATGAAGCAGGACGAGGAGCAGCTGGTGATCAAGGACGTGTTCAACGAGCCGAACAACAACGACAATGTCGTCTACTTGAATCTAAACAGGCAAAGCTACTACCGCGTTAACTATGACAACACCTCCTGGCTGGCCCTGAAAAAGAACTTCAGCATGCTGCCCAGGATCACCCGTGCCCAGCTGCTGGATGATGCACTGCACTTGTCGCAAGCGGAAATTCTGTCCTACGACATACCGTAAGTTCCATTGGCATGATTCTATTTGGGCTCTTGTCATATTTATTGTTCATTGCAGGCTAACCTTCCTGATGGAGCTCTTCACAGCTGTGGACGATGAGCTGCTGTGGAGTGCAGCAAAGCCGGGTCTGAATTACTTGATCTACAATCTGAAACGAGAGCCAGCATACGAGACATTCAGAGTAAGCAATGGCAACCTTGCTCTGTTTATGCCAGTCTTATCAAATATACCATTTTGTTTAGGCCTTCATGAAGTTCATTGTGCGACCCGCCTTCGATCACTACGGCCTCAATGAGCCGGACAACGAGTCGCATCTGCAGCTCAAGCATCGCGCTTTGGTGGCCAACTTCGCTTGCAAGTTCAACTACGATCGATGCACTCAGGTGGCCCAGATGAAATTCCGCGAGTGGATGCGTGATGCCAAGAAGAATCCGTAAGTGCCTTACGGCTTTTCCATTTACACTGACTCTTATCTAATGAATCTACCTCTTGTTTAGCATTAAGCCCAATCTGAAGAGCGTCATTTACTGCACGGCCTTGGCAGAAGGATCCTACCAGGAGTGGTACTTTGCCTACAAGCAGTACAAGCGCACGAACAGCGCCTCGGAGAAGGAGGAGATTCTCACATCTCTGGGCTGCACCACAAAGCCCTGGCTGCTCTCCAAGTAAGTAACTGAATAACTCAAAAAAGTGGAAACAGTGCAATGTTGTTTGATTGCCCTGCAGGTACCTGAATCTCACCATTAACTCCACATCGGGCATATTGAAGCAGGATGGAGCCTTGGCCTTCAGAGCCGTAGCCTCCAATGCCATTGGCTATGATACCGCCTTTGATTTTCTGCAGACCAACATCAAGGAAATAGCGGATTAGTAAGTGCATCTACACAACAGTTTGCGGGCTTGCTCAATAACTATACTTTACTTGCAGCTATGGCGACGGATTTTCGACGATATCCGAGATGATAAAGGCGCTGACCATCTACATGAACAAGGATTACCACAAGGACCAGCTGAAGACGTTGGCCGCCAACTGTCGAAAACTGGGCCTGAAGGCGGCGGAGGCGGCTATTGATATGGCCATGGAGCAGGTGAATGATAACATTCACTGGCGCAATCATTCGTATGATAAGCTCAAGGGATTCCTCGAGGCCATTGTCAGCGAGTTCCACATCAACATATTCTAAGCAGCTACTCGTTAGTTAAGCAGCTTTTCAACCAAAAATGCGACTTTAATATTAATATTATTCATTCATCAGCCTCAGCATAAAAACGAATTATTTGCGAAAAGTGATATAAACGTGTAAGTTAGCCAACTTAGTTAAGATAATGCATATTTTACTGTACTTTTTGCAAGTGTATGTATATTTATTCTTATTTATTTGTAAGCTACGCTTCTTTGCTTCATGTATTGTAATTTATTTTGATTTCTTGCAACGTTCCTATTTTAAATGCGAGTACAACGCGATTAAACATCAGATTTCAGTTCTCATGAATCACAATAGTTTTTTTTGTTCCTTTGCCAAAACTTAAATTAAATGCAACTTTTTTTTATTAAGACCTTCAATGTAACGGTTAACATGTACTTCTTGTAATTGTCAGAAATTTTATTCGTGTTATGCCAATCACTAGGAACTTAACTAAGCCATTTAACACTAGGTACACTGAAAACAAAATACTTTATATTTAAACCGGTACTGTTTGAAATGAACTCGAAGTAAGCAGTTTTTGGTTCATTTTGGCTACTACATAAGTGACAAGCGTTGGGAGAGCCCCAGTTGGAGGAAGAAAGAGTGTCCTTAAATCATGGTATAAAGTATTACGAAAAACAAAACTTATATACATAACTTAATCTATTAAATAAACAAGTTATTTTGTAATATCTTACACTAAACTACATATTCGCTTAGTGCACAACCATGTAAATAAGTTTTAAAGCATCTTAATATAAAGAATAAACAAAAATAAACGACATAACAACCAGATTGTTTGATTTTCATTAATATATCGTAATTCATTTTCGAATCATTTAAATCGAGCGCCATTTGCAGTGCTGTCCACTTCTATTCGTATCGAACAAGTATGACGAAGGTTTGAAACTTCGCTGAGCAAGTTCGAAATGCTTATTTGGTCGCAGTGTACATGGCAAACGAGGCTCGGCTACGACATCACACTTGCTCGTTGTCAGCGAACCTCTTCCTCCCCAGACACCAACCACAACGTTGTGCTTTGGTTCGACGCAAGTTCGAGCAGAGCACACAACATTTTTAAACAGAAGCGCGCATCAAAGATTTGCCATTCGTATTTTCATTTCTCCTAGACCCAGAAATATATGGTCACAAAGTGACGAACTATGGGTTATTATGTATCATGGATCGTGGGTTTTATAAATGTGGTGGATGCTCAAACCAAAATTTAAACCGTGCTTCAATGGTAGGCAATGTGACAGTTACTTGCCAGTCACGAGTAAATTGTACATTTTCTATTAGTAAAACGAAGAAAAAAATTTGGACGGGGCAGATCAGTCGGATGTTCCCGACTGCAAAATACCCTGTACCCTATATTCAAAATATAATTTTATGAAACTGTCACACGAAAAGTAGCAGCAATATTTAATGGGATTAAATAAATACACTTGTATACATGTAATGGCTTTGAAATTATAATAAACAAATATTTATTATAATAATCACACTCGCCACTCCACTGAAGCGCCCTTGACACGACCTACCCACTTGACCACAAGCACTACACTGTGATCAGCAGCACTGCAGCAGTTCTCGAAAATAAGAAAGAGAAAGAGCCAAGAAAACTCACTGATCTGCAGCTGTGGTGAGAGAACACATCGACCGCTCTCTGTGTGTAAGCCGCTAGGCAGCGCTTAGCCGCTTTCCTTGGTGGCTCTCCAAGCATACCTCCTGCATTACAAGTAATGCAGCGGGTAGCCGGCTAGCCTATAAAGAATATATAGGCCGCTCTCTGTGGATAAGCAGCTAGGCAGCGCTTAGCCGCTCTCCTTGGTGGCTCTCCAAGCATGCCTCCTGCATTACAAGTAATGCAGCGGGTAGCCGGCTCGCCTATAAAGAATATATAGGCCGCTCTCTGTGGATAAGCAGCTAGGCAGCGCTTAGCCGCTCTCCTTGGTGGCTCTCCAAGCATACCTCCTGCATTACAAGTAATGCAGCGGGTAGCCGGCTCGCCTATAAAGAATATATCGACCGCTCTCTGTGCATAAGCTCCGAGGCAGCGCTTAGCCACTCTCCTTGGTGGCTTTCCAAGCATACCTCCTGCATTACAAGTAATGCAGCGGGTAGGCGGCTCGCCTATAAAGAATATATCGACCGCTCTCCATTCCAGTCACGAGTATTTGCTGGTCATGCCTAGTTTTATAAATGTTTTATAACTAATTGGAGGATAGAATTGAACGAAATTTGCCTCAAATAAAAAAACACCATTTATAGCACAATTGCACAAGTTCTGTTACTAAACAAAAGATAAAAACACCATTTGTGGCACAATTGTGCCCAGTGTGGCAACCGTGCTTCAATGGTGAACATCCGTGACAGTGACTTGCGAATCACGCGTACTTGCTGCACATCTCTAGTACGCACAGTACGCCCATCCCTAAAGAGCGGCTAAACATCTGGGATGCCGACGGATTTAAAAGCAATCCACCGCGTCACGCTGCGGGGCATTCGCAAATGCTGCAGCTGTGGCGCCGTCAACGGCACGCGGGCGCTGCTCTGCCGGAACGCGGCGTGCGCGCAGAACAGGAACGTGCTGGATGGGGTGCGGCTGGTGTGCCGCAGAGCGGGCTGCGCGGTGTATTCCCTCAGGAGCGGGGAGCGGGCGCAGGGGGCGCAGCCGCGCAACTTTGTGAGCATCGAGGACATCACGCTGTCGCTGCAGCCGAATGCCGCCGTGGTGTCCAGCAAGGCTTGTTGTCACGTGGACGCCTGCAAGAGCAACAAGAACTGCCGGCACATCAGGGCGTGCCGGGAGTGCAGCGAGCAGATGCCCGAGGCTGTGGTCTACGCGGTGGCAAGGGAGGTGCTCTGGAACCTGAACATCGGGGAGGAGCAGAAGCAGCAGCTCTGGCAGCTGCACAAGTGGGCGGAGGAGACGGAGCAGCTGCCGGCGGTGCAGCGTCTGAATGCCAGCACCTTTGTGGTCAGTTGTGAGCCCTCCAACACGTTTCCGGCGGGTCGTCTGCACGTGACGGCGCTGGCCAATGGCCAGAGCTGCAAGCAGGGCAGCTACGCCTGCGCCTGCCGCAAGCTAAAGATCATCGTGGAGCCGGACAACTCGCTGGTCATGCAGGACGAGATCTGCGATCATCTGCTGCTCGTGCTGGCGGGCATCCTGAGTTTTCCGCAGGGCAAGACCATCTACGGCAACTTCACCAAGAGTCTGCAGTCCTTCTGGATGCCAGCCAGGCTGGAGACGCCGCTGGGCGAGGCGACACACGACGATCTGCAGCTCAGCCTCAGCATCGTCAATCCCCACGAGGATGTCTACATCTTCGATGATGCCGCTGCCGCCGACGTAAGTTAGCTCTGCTTTTGCTCTTGCCACAACTCTTCTTACTTCTCTCTGCTTTGCATTCCAGCTGCTGCCCTTGGCCGATGAGCTCTCCGATGTCGTGTACAACGTGGAGCCCGCCTCTCAACACAGCAACGCCAGCAACAATGCCGTCGTGCGCTACGCCAACGATGCTCAGCTGCTCTCCAACTGTGACATATATGCGGAGCAGCAGAGCCAGCACCTGGAGCTGACGGACTGCAACATTGAGCTGATGGATCAGTACCAGCTGACGGATCAGATCGACCTGTGCAGCGATGATATTGAGCTGCCGCTGGTCAGCGAACCCTTCAACATATTGGCGCCACCAGCGACCGCCAACCTGCTGCCCCCCATCGAGCTGCCCACCATCGCAGTGCTCAAAAAGCCAGCCATCAAGGCATCCGAGATCGTCAACGAGGTGAAGACCCGCAAGCAACCTCCTCTGCCCGCAAAACGCACGCTGATTGTCAACGATTCCAGCTGTGCAGTCGCTGTGGAGCCGGTGGGCGTGGCTGTGGCGCCAGCGCTGGGCTACGAGGCCTGGCTGGACTATGCCATAGAACTGATTAACGATTCTTTGGAGCCTGCGGTTGAAGCTGAGACTAGGTTGGTGCAGCACAGCTTCCATGTGCACAAGGTGCGTTCAATTGTCCTTCAATTATACTTAACTACTTGCTCACCTAGATTGTTTATGCACAGGAAACGTTCTCGCACTTCAGCAAGAGCTTCAGCGCCGGCATCAAGCGTCGTCCACTGCACAAGGTGTCTGTGATCTCAGGGGGCAAGCACAAAGGTCGCAAGAAGTACGAATGGCACTTCAACGCCTCCCATGTGGTCAAACGCATCTTCAGCAGTCGGAATGTAAGTGGTCTAAATAGTGTTAACTGTTATTCAAATGTAAGTGACGTTTGTTTCCATGCGTCATGGATGAGTCTGGGCTCGACATCGATAATAATAACTAATTAATGAACAATTTGGCTGGTCAGATAGTACTATTCCGAATGTTGCCAAACTGGTTGGATCTATTGCTCTCCCAATAATCGAATGTTCCGAACAAAGTCGAGTATTTTCATGGGATTAATGTACGCTATATTATTCACTAGAATGAAGGGTTTACCCAACCTTATGTGTTTTCTGCGTGCGCTTCGCGGCATCTCCATCTCTTTAATTAACTATACCCTGCTCTAATTCGTTTCAGCTCTGCGTACAGCTGGAGCGTTCCTACGAGCGTCGAGCAGACGGACACTTTGAGGAGTATGTGCGGCAGGAGGCAGCGCAGAGTAGCGCAGGAGCCAAGCGACGTGTTGTCTATTCCAATCTGCGGCTCTATATGGTCAAGATGCGCTTCGATGCCGATCAAAAGGTTCGAGGCGTAAGGTAAGCGATTTCAAGACATAAGTCTCATGCTGTTTCTATTGCAGAGTGGCATGCTGCTATCCTGGATTCCCGACGTGCTGTCCCGCAGTCAGTTTGGACTCATGAACATGGAGTTTACGCTGGAAACACGAGCTCCGCCCTGAATAGCAGGTAGAGTAATCAGTAATCAGATGTTGTTTATGTTTTATTTGCATTTTGTTTAGTTTAATAAGTTTCGTTTGCATCCATATCAACGTTTCATTAGCTTATCGTTAACTTAGATGTACGTACAATACATAGATTTATTTTCATTTTCAATTTGTATATCGAGATAATTTATGTTACGCATCGGTTAATGCATTCTTCGTGTACTACTTGAAGCGTTCAACTTGTTGGTTGTTGTCTATTTTCTGTATCCGTCTGTAAATTTCACTTGCCTTGGCTGCTCTACTTGGCTCAGCTTCTTGTTAATTGTATCATTTGCCGCTACTCTGTAATTCCCTTTCTTTTAAAACTATGGGCTGCTCTTTTGTAATCTCATCATGCATTATGCTTAGCTCTAAAATCCTCTGGGTTATGCTTACTTAAGTTTCTGCTACATTCAGCTTTCTTACTAATGTCTTCATTTAATATTCATTGATTTATTTTATGTTCTGTTTATGCTTTAGTGGTTTTCATTATTTCGTTTTTCGTTTACGCTTAAGTTTGACATTCATCACATTTATAAATTGCATAACACCGTCAATTAGATAATATATAATTTATGCCTATATATATATATATTGATTTGTGAAGGTAGTTAGTCTTGGAAAGGTTTCCTTGCTCTAGAAGTGTGTGCAGTGTGTAATTTACGTTTATTTTGGGATCTTGGGTCTTCACATTGACGGAGCAGCTGCTTGTCAAGTTTGTCTAGGTTTGGCTGTCATTTACAAGTATATTCATATTCATTTTCATTCACTCAATTTTATATGTATCAATACGTACATTATGTATATACCTAATAACTATTTTTGTGTTTCGTAGTTAAAATGCTTTAGTTATCGCTTAGTGGAAATAATATGAGCTTTATATTACAGATGAAGCATTCTATTATAGTTTGCCGTATGAGAATTTACAAGCCTTTCTTTCTGGTTTATACATACATCAATTCTTCTTCTTTTCTTCTGGATTACTTAATTTTAAAAGTGCTTAGAGTTTGTTCTCTGTTAAATAAACTTAATTTCAAAATTGGTCGTTAGGTTCATAATATAGATTTTTTTGGTTTTTCGTTTCAGTTGAATGTAAATGAAAAATGAACAAATGCAGATCGTTTTGGATTGAGACAATTTCGTCGTAGGATCATTTTGGATGCTTCGAAATCAAGGAAGGATTGACTCTTGGTATACCTCGCAGCATATATGAGAAGTTAAATAAGCTTTAGAGTTAAGATACAACAATAGAAGTTAATCATAATAAGTATACCTGCTTAAGATAAAGTGTACAAAAAACCAGTCTTTAAAACATTTTGTTATCAGTAAATACACATTTACCTTGTCAAATGTATAAATCGATTACTCGCTAGTTGTTATTATTAATTCTTTGAGCTGATTGGCTGTCCTATCAAAACTTGTTTAGGGTCAATTTGCGAAAGCGTTTAAGCCTTTTTCATGCTTGAATTGTACAAAACAAATTTGTTGTTGTCATGAGTAAAACGATGTTCGGGGGTTTGCTGTTTTGTTTTTCACATGATTTTATATTTTAATAATACTTTGCCAGCGATCTGCTTTACAAACAATAAGTTCTTACACACTAAACGCTAAGCAGTTTTATCTTCGTTATCGATATTCATGCGTATGCATATACTTTAAGTTAATATAGATTTTTACAATATTTATAGCACTCAGAGCCAGTGCGAGTCGCAGGCTTGGCTCTGACTTAACACTAGTTGTTTTTGTGATTCATTCATGCAATTAGTAAATGTATTTACAATTGTGATGTGCCTGGGCATATACATATGTATACTAACTATATAGTTTGGATTTACAGTGATGTGATTGATAGGTGCTTGATTATCGTTATCGGTTATTCTTTGCCATTTGCGTTTATTTGTTTTTGCTGTGCCTTGAAATTCTTCTTCGCATTAAATTCGCTAAGATTTTGTCTCGATTTGCAATATTGAACTGAACAAAACGCCGGTGAGAGCAGGAAACTGTGCGTTTAACAGATACTAGGACGGACATTGAATCAATTTCGATCGAAGGTAAAAACAATAACTGGCATTTCCGACCTGAATGTCAACTAATTCATAGAGCATGGCACAAGAGTACAACAATAAATAAAGTCAAGTAATTATCGATATTGTTATGTTGCTGTCTATACGTAAATATACATATACATATAGGAAGTATATCTAAAATGTCTCGGCTGTTGGGAACTATGCATTCACTTTGTGCGTTAAACTACATTATGTTAAATGTTAAACGTGCGCCTGGATACTATGCTGCTATTTGTTTATTTGCTGACTATTTAATTGTTTTTAGTTGTGACTAAATAGATTACAATTACAATTAATTACGTTTTAGGCTTAGGGGGGCGTTGAATCAGACGAGTCAAATCAAAACAAACAGAGGTCAATAAATAAAGCAGTAATCATAGGGGCATGACTTAAGTGTATACATAAATATATTTAATTAACTTATATATTTATTTATATATATATAGAATATAATTAGTTTTAGCATATCATTAGCATTACCTTAGTCTTAGACATTTAAAATAATTATTCTGCTTTCTATTTACTTTTTACTTTGTTCATTTAACCTACAATATCTAAGTTTTGAGCATCTGTGACTGCTGCATTGAATTGTTGTTGTTGCAGGTTGTTGTTGTTGTTGGGGTTGATGGGGTCCATGTTGCAGTTGCCGTTGTCCATTGGCGGTTGGGGGTGAGTATTGTATTGTTGTTGCAGTTGGGTTTGTTGTTGCATCAGCGCCAGCATTTGTTGTTGTTGTTGGTGTTGTTGATGAGCCAAGTTCCGTTCATCAGCAATCATTGGCCCATCGGCAGCATTGTTAGTAACAGTGGTAAGATTTGCATTAGTATGGGTTAGATCAGTTGTGGGTGTTGTAGCTGTGCTAGCTGTTGTTGTTGTTGTTGTGGCTGTTGGGGTTGTTATTGGTGTTGGTGTTGTTGGTGTATGATTGGGGACGGATGTTGTATGTTGGGGCATGTCGGAGCTGTTTGACGTTGATGGTGTGGGTGTGATGGATGATGGAGCAACTGTGGGTGGTAGCAATGATGAGAGGGGCAATAGGGAAGAAGAACAATTAGTATTTGTTGCAGTAATTGTTGGTGTTGTTGTTGTTGTGACTGTATCTGTAATTGTATCTGTATCTGTTTCTGTTTGTATATCTGTATCTGTTACTGTTGCTGTTTCTGTTTGATGACTATGACTAATGAGATTTTGTTGTGTTTGCTGTAGCTGCTCTTGTTGCTGTTTTTGCTGTGTTTCATGTTGCAGTTGCAGCTGCTGCTGTGCCAGCATTAGCTGCTGCTGCTGCTGAAGCTGATGCTGGTGTAGAACATTACCGTTGCTGCATATTTTGCTATAGAGATCCGGCGTGGCCGTTGTCACATCCTCGAATTCAGTGCGCAGCGCTGTGCGCTTCAGTAAATTCAAATTGCCAGGCAAATAGGACAGAATGTTGTAGATCAGACGAATGTCCTCGCTGGAGGTCCACACCCCAGGACGCTTGTTATGATACAGCTTGGCATACTGATACACATTCGCCGTATTGCAGTACTCCATCTCAATGGCCAGCGATGAGATGGCGCAGAACGTGCACGCCTGAGCTCCGCCATACCTACAAAAAAGATAAGTATAACATATAGTCAAAGTTCCTTTTTGGGATTATCCGTTGCTCTGTTGCTCACCTGTCGACAATGACAATAGGGCCGTTGCGGTAGTCGTTGCAACGCTCGTGCACGTCGACTATGAAGTCGTAGATGCTGTTGGGATTGGACATCTCCGGCCAGCTGGGGCAGTGCAGCATCTTGACACTCAGCTCGTAGTCATCCTGTATGGACTGTATGACGAAATCCCGACTCACGTAGTCGCTCTTGTTCGTCTTGTTCAGGAATTTGACGCGATAGTAATCGCTTTCGATGGGCGTGGCCTCATCCGGCCAAAACTGTGCAAAGTTCTGCGGGCAATTCAGTTGCAATTAATAGAGGAATGACAACAATAATTAAGATTACTCACGATATCATCCAGCGAGGAGAGCAGCACCACAGTCTGCGCATTGTGATCCCAGACCATTTGCCAGAAGTCCTTTATCGTGTGCGTCATGGGATGCTGGGTGACAATGAAGTCGCGCAAACGCCTAAAGCCGTGCAGCCAAGAGGCGTTGATATAGTCGCTGCCATCCTCACCTGGCTTGGGTGTCAGATGCACGCGGCTGCCCTCGATGGGAAAGATGGCACCACGATTCTTGATCGAGTTCACCTGCTTCATGGCCGAGGCAATGTGTATGTCCTTGGTCTGGAACTGTATGATGTTCTTGTACTGTTGCTCCAAGTACGGTGTGCAGTTCTTCAGCTCCTCAACCTGCGCGGTCAGCAGGTTTGTCTCTCCCGAGGCAATGGCCTCCACCAACGCATCGTGCAGGAAAATATACTGCTCCTCGGTCTGCACCAGGAAGTTGCGCTGGGCGCGTATGTGACGCAGAAAGCCAAACACATTGACGATGGACTTCTGCTGAATCTGCTTGAGCATGGCGTCTAGTACGATGTAGGTGCCAGTGCGACCAACACCAGCGCTGTAGGGGATTGAGAACAGATTTAGTAAAAGCATTTATGATGGCATCAAGCTAAAACTCACCTGCAGTGGACAACAATTGGACCTGCCTCGGGTGGATTGGCTGCAGAGGATTTCTTGATGAAGTTCAGTACTGGCAAAGGATGATCCGGAGTGCCATGATCCGGCCAGTTGGTGTAGTGATATTGATAGACCAGTTTCTCCATATTACACTGTTTCTTTTTCTTCAGCTGTAGGCCAAAAGTTTATTATAATAAGTAGCCTTCAGATAGTCTCTGCAACCCTTCAACTCACCTTCAGATGCTTGATCTGCAGCGTGCGCACCGTGTAGGTGGACATGACCTCCTCTTCGACCAGCTTCACCTGTATAACCCCATAGGTCTCGACGCCATCCTTGGGCCAGTACATGTCACACTTGCGTCTGCCACGCTCCACCAGGTTGGTGATCATCACAATGATGGCCACACGCTGCTCCCAGATCATCCGCCAAAAGCAGTCGAAGGTATCGGGCAGCGGTCCCTGTGTGCCAATAAATGCATGCGACTTCTGATAGCCATCTATGAAGTTGGCATTGATATAGTCCAGATTCTTTTTCTGTCCAGGCGTCGGATGCAAATGCACACGACTGTGATCGTCTGTAAAGCAGCGAAGAGCTCGTAAGTACCATAACCATTGCAATTCAATGGGATTAGTTGCCAAACTTACAGGCTGTGATGTTCAGATAGCGATTCTTGCGTTTGTTCTCCGGATGCTGGGAGTGCTCACAGGCCAGGTCGTCGGTAATGCACTCGTTCTGTATGGCCTCGTATTCCCGACTGAAGCCAATATCCCCATCGGCATGCAGCGACGCCACGTGCTTGGCAAACTCGTTAACGGGTACCGCAGCACGGATCTCATCGCCAATCTTCACGGGCACCTCCCAGTCCACCTGGGGCACATTGGGATGGTGGGGTGGGTCGTCCAGGTAGTAGTAGGCGGCATGGAAGCACTTTCTGCTGGAATTAGTGAAGTGTGAAGTTCATGTGTTAATCAAATTGTAAGAGAATCATAGATGGATTATTCAAGTGCCATAAATACAAATTTAGTATTGATAATTAAGATATTATCAATAAATTTATAATCAAATAATTTAAAACATCTCAAAAATCTACAAAAAAAAAAACGTATTTAGGTCTCATGTTTTCCGACCTAACCTCACTTTTAATAATGTTCTCGGATATTTTTTTGTAATTTTAACGGCAATATCAACAAATTGGTTATTAAGTGCAACCACAATTAAATCGTTTAATATATCTAAGCAGCAACTAACAAATTGTAAGAAACACCTAATTTAGGTCACATTTTTTGCGACCTAACCTAGAAAATATATGTATACTGTTATTTTTAGCTTTAAGTACCTACACTGTAAGCAAAGTATTCATTTGCATTCATTGTTAATGAATGAAATCATTCATGTATGGCTGTCAGACAAAAATATACTTATGTCTGAAATAACAGAAATTATAAAGCAGCCAGAGCTCGGGGGAGTCGGAGAACTAGCATTCAATGCACAGCGTACTTTTCAGGTATTCAAAATGCATAAATAATAAGCTTTCAGAGGCTGATAGAACAGAAGGAGCGAAGGGGAGAAAGAGGAATTGTAACAGCAAGTCAGAGCACAGTTTGACCAGTGAAGGATGCTTGTCAGGATTGGGTACAGTTGCCAACTAGTTGCTAAGTAGCTGGCAGGTGACCAACATTAAAGGCATTTAGCAGCAGCCAGGCATAAATAGGAGATATTCTTTTCTGTTGCTATTCACACTTTGCACGCTCAAAATGAGTGAGAACTATGGGAATCACACTTGTTATTCCACAGCAAATATAACTTGAATATTCGAATAACAGCTGCTTACAAATTGAGGTTAAGTTTTGTAACTGGCTTAAGTGCACAAAACGAGAGAAAGAGCTTTGCTTAGAAGTAACTTGCTGAGTTTGCTTTAAGTTGGTAGTTTATGCAGAAGAGCTTAAAGCTTGGCTGAACTTGACTAAGCTCTCTTACATTTTACGGACATACGAGAGGGGAAAGCATGAGAAGCGTATTTCCTTCGGTGCAGTTAAGGTGCAAAATGGTTAGATTAACATCTTATCAATTGATTAGCAGTTGATGAATATTAAATATTGAGCAAACACCGCGACAATTAGATAAAGTGCAAAAAAATTATATTTAAATTTCTAAAGAAAATATGAAATTGGCACTTATAAAATATAAAACAACCGCAAAACGTTCAATTTGTTATTTATAAATTTGAGTTATTAATTTGAAATTTTAATTAGTAATTGCTTTCTGGTATATAAACTGAACAATAGAAATAAATAATAATATACCTAAATATAACCTTTACAAAAGGAATCCTTAAGTTGTAAGTCACCCAGATACAGCAGATATACTCCCAGATTTTTGAAACTACAGGGTCTCCTACTGTTGGTTGCTTCCGACTTTAACCTTTTCAACTGTTTTTTTTACTGTACCGCTGCGTTGCAAAAGCAGTTGTTTAGATTTTCATTTTTTGCATTTATTTACGACAATAAACAACAAAAAAGCCATCATATTCCTAGGGATTTGTCGCATCGATTGTCAGTTAAAATGTGAAATGAAATGTGATGTTTGCTTTAGCACTGATCCAAGACATCAGCGTAGTATATCGTAGAGTTTGCTTATCAAACTCAATAATAATACACAGCCAACTGAATAACAAGAAGAGCAGCAACCGCCACAAGAACAAGAAGAACAACAGCAATCAGCTATCTGCCTCAGCTTTTAGCTCGAGATGCGAAATAACAACGACAACTCCATGGCAGTCGATGGTTTATTTGGTTTTCCTATGCATACACAGACACATTTACGCATGTGTGTGTGTGTTTTTATTTTATATATACATATTTATGCGTCTGAATGTTGTTATTCAATTCCTTGCTCTGTTATTGTTTATGAGCCCCGCTATTACGCACCAAATATTTATTGTAGCAAAACACATTTGTTATAAACTCAGGGCTCACGATGTTAGTATGTCATAAAGCAGGAATTAACGGCGCTATAAACTAAGACAATCCCAAACTGTCTTAACTATATATTTACTCAAATTGCTGTGTAAGATTTAAGTACTTTTTGTAACTGTGCTAATTAATAGTTAGCAGCTATTAGTTACGTAAATAAATAGGCAAAAATTTAACGAACTTTGGGCGAGAGTTGGGAACGAAAAAAAATAAATGTAATACCGTTTCGCCTGTTTTAAAATAGAAATTATTTCCCTCTCTGCTTACAAGGGTTTTATAATTTACATATAATCTTGCCGGCTGTAGACTTTTCGACTCATCAACCATTGGAAATACCCCAACATATTATTAATTCTAGCTTTGTCAAAATAGTAAACAACATATTTTTTAGGTTGATAAAAATCAACAAATTCTCAATCTAAATTATTTTACGGTTTTTGATTCTTAGCTTTTTCAGAGCTTGTTAGGGTATTCAAAGGACGACTATCGGCTACTTAATGTAGTTTGTTTTCTTTGTCAACTTCCGTTTTGTTTATACATTTCTTATGTTTTTGCCGCGCTGTTGTTGCTGTTGTTGCTGTTGTTTGTGCTGCTGTGCCTCATTTGCTATGCATTCAGTTGTTGATTGTTTTTTTGTGTTTTGTTTTTGTTTTTGTCATAAAGTTGATCGGAAGATTCTGTTTACTTCGCCTGCCCACACACGTGAGTGGAAACTTAGGTTTAGGTGTATGAGAGACGGCACGGGACTGGGCAGGAAAAGGGGATGCCGTCCCGCCCGCCTCCAGCCCCTCCCGTTTGCATATCTAAGCTTGCTGATGGCACGTTGATTGAGGCAGACAGCGCGATAAACTTACGTAAACCAATTTCCACGTTGCGATTTGCGGCGTGCAACAAGCGGCGTCGATGCTGCCGCTGCCGCTGCCTCTGCCGCTGTCGCTGTCTCTGCCGCTGTGGATGCTGCTGAGGGCGATGCCGATATTAGCGAGCTGCTGCGTCGCTTCCCCCCTTCAGCTGACATAGCGCTTCAAACGTTGATTTCTGCGTTGTTGGTGTGGGCAGGGGCGACGGGGGCACAGCTACAAGCTAAATTGCATTGCACTTGTTGCTGCTATTGTTGTTGTTGGTTGTTGTTGTTGTAGTTGTTGTAGTTGTTGCTGCTGCACACTTATTTACACGCATTACGTCATATTGGCAACTGCAGGCGCGCACACGTCGCGACGTCGCTGTCAACAGGCGCAGTCGCTCTGTCGCCAAGCACTTGCAAAAATGTCAAGTACGCAATTGCACACACACACACACACACACACATACGCACACAGCGACAATTGGGCACATAAAACAAACAAGAAATTCAATTGACAGCTTATCGCTGCTTTGATAAGCACACGCTCGTTTTCTGCCTATTCACTTTTTTTATAGTCGACCGCTCACAGCCCCCACTTGTTGATCATTCGATTATCAAAACGAAACTGAAACACAAATCGAAATGAAAAGCAACCGACAGCGATAGCAACAGCCAGAGAGATAGCGAGCATAACAGCGAGCATCAACTTATGTTAGTACCCAAAGTGAGCATGTTAAGCATGCGCACTCGCTTGCGCTCGCTTGCTCTATGAGCTGTGAGCGCGCTTGAGCTTTTCCAAGTGTGAGAGGCGCTGTCAAAATCAGCTGAGCGCCAACACTCAAGTAGGGTTGCCACAACTGGCATCGTGGTGCCAAACGTGGTGCGTTTTTTTTTAGTTTGTTATCTAGTTTTAAGGCCCGACAAGTCGAGTGGATATGACAATGTCGGTCTGTCCGTCTGTTTGTTCATCCGTGTAGATCTCAGCAAGTATAGGAGCTATAGGAGCTATGTAAAGAGCTATGTAGCTAAAAAAAGTACTACTTAAGTATAATCTTTTCTGGCAACAGCACTGTCTACTCTCTACCCAACTCTCTTGCGATCTCATTAGTTGTGGTTGAATGAGAACAAAAGTGCAAGTGCTTTTGAGCGAAATAATTTGTTATATTGAGAGCTTTCTACTTGGAGCGTTCCTTATTCTGAGTACTATATTAAGCAATTGAGTTAAACAATTGATAAACAAAAAGGATATTAATTGACTAATTGGCAGCCAGAACAATGACAATGATAACAACAACCAAACCAATAGCTGCAAAAGTTTTCTGTCAGTGTTGTTGATAAGGCAGAGCGCATTCTTTGGCTCCATAAGCAGAAGGTAAGAGTGAGAGCCAAATCATGTTTGCATGTCGATGCTTGTCGATATTCAAGTTAAAGTTGGAAAACTTTTATAGCCGGCAGGCAAAAGGAAAACGCAACAGCAACAACAATAACAAGTGTAACTGATGAAGTGAAATCTTATGGTACATACATATAGATATAGTATAGGGCTTGTGTTCTTATTTTCAGCTTCACTTTGCGGCAGCCTTCAAAATTCGTATTTTTTTTATCTTTTTTCATTTTAGTTGTTGGTTTCTTTGCTGCCAAGGGTTTCACACCCGTTGACCCCCCAAGCCCCTAGCACCCCTAGAGTGGTCCATGCACACACGTGCTTCTAATATTTCTGACGCTGCCAGGGCAACAATGGCAAAAGTTGCGCATACGAAGCCAAAACAATTTCTTGCCTGCCTCTGCCTGCCTTCTGGTTGTAGTTGTTTTTATTTTTAGGTAAAGGCAAAAGTTGGCAGAGTATTTCTCTCCTATACACACACACACACACACTCACACACACACACTTACCCACTCCCTAGCAGAGGAAATACCCCTCTCCCACACATGGAGCAGGCAAACAAAGCCATTGCCACAAAACAATGTTGCCAAACTGCATAAAATATGAAACTAACAAAAACACGAATACACATACACGACCATATTCCCACACACACACACACACGCACGCATACACATACACCTAGATGCCATTACAGCAAAGTGAAAAGAGATATCTAGATGCAACGAAAGAGACTACGACTGCCAAACAAATTTCCCATTTTTGTTGGCTGCGTTTTTCTCTTTGGGTGTCAAAATGTAAATAAAAATTGTTGTTATCGTTGACATATTTTTACAACAATGCCACCGATAAATTGTTTTAATATACATTCTTTTGAACGTAACAGAAATTCTGTATTTGCAATGTGCAACTTCAGTTATGCTACGTTGAAATTATTCGAAGAACATGAAAACTGCCAAAACTAATTGGTTTTTAATATAAAATGTAATGTATTATTTTCAGAATAAATGATTCCAGTATTCACAATACAAAATGCAGATTCAAATTATTTGTGAATAAATTCTTACAAGTTTTACTTATATTGGCTAAAACAGTTTATTTATTCAATATATTAAGTTTGTGAAAATGCGATGAAGGATGCATGGCAAAACCCAAAATCGATAAGGCAATATCTTAGATCTTACAAACTAAAAGAGCTAGAGACACCAATTTCGATATGTAGGTTCTCCTATGCAGCAAGCAGATCAAGTTTGTATTAGGATATTGATACCTCCCACACATTAGCTGTGAATTACATCGGATCGATCAAATAGAAAACATCAAAGATATGCAACAGACAATTTTCTCTAATAGATGATTTAACGATTTTTATTCATATTATAATCGTGGAAAGTTATTCGATTCGAAGTTATTATAGTTATTAAGAAGTCAGTCTTGAAAGTAATTTTAATTTTACTTTAGGATTTTGGTAGTAATATGTTAATTTTCTGGCTTGGGATAAAAAGTTTCCCGTATACTTTTCGCTCTTTGGCCACTTATAATGGAAACCCTTTTTATTTTCATTTAACGGCATCTTTTATTTGTTTGCATTGAAAGGGAAATTGTAGAAATTTATATTGTTTGTTAAATAAAATATATTTTTTCTGCTGTTCGACTTAGGCAGCTTGAAAAATGGCATGCTTTTAAAAATATCCCCCCAATGATTCTCTCTGCCATACAACTAAAGTGACGTGGTCCCTTAACTTTCCAGCGTATTTGTAAAAAATAAATAAAATGGCATTAATTTGTTAGAAAACACGAGCTGGTAAATGCTGTGCGGACGAGTGGAGAGAAGAAATGGGAAAGGGGCAGAGAGAGTTGCAGAGAGAGTATGCATAGGGTAGAAGAAGTGGAAATGGTTGCGGCAACTTTTATTTGACATATTCGCGGGAGCATGAAAAATAGCATAGAAAATATAAATAAAGTAAAAATTTTTCATTGAAGTTAAAAAATGTTTCGCATTTTCTTTGTGCCAGCACAGAGTGTTGAGGATGGAGTATTGGGCAGAAGAAGGTACGACTGGAGGTGGCTCCCTTGCCTAAGGCCCTTTGTTTTGCTAAAGATTTTGATGGAGTGACGTGGGCAATGGGTTAACCGCTCTTACATATAATAAAGACTTTAAGTAACTTAAAACTCTTTGCTTGTCTTTTGTCTCGTTTGCTTTCCTTGTCCTCCTTTCCTTTCCTTTGGTTTCGTTTCGTTCCGTTACGTTTGGTTCTGTTTGACAACCCTGTTTGGGTTTATGTTTTTTGTGATTTGAATTTTAATTAACATTTCTAATGAATATGCGGGCGTACGGGTCTCTAGCTGTACGGGGTATGACAGGGTAGCATAGCAATACGGTTTGCTGTATTTTTGGCCTTACCCACCCAGAGCAATACGCGTGCAAAGGATACGCCTTGTTTGCCTTCGGACAGTAAATAATGCACTGTTTTTTCGCATGCAAAGTTCAATTGGAAATGGTTTAATTAAAACGGAGCTGCAGCTATGAATATGCGTTGGATCTGCCAATTTGAGAACTCTTTCTGTATCTGTGTGTCTATGCAGCACGTCTGCTCTAAAGCCTATAATATGCATCTAGCATCTATATATACATATCTGTAAAAATAAAATACATAATAAAAACATCTTCATCGGCACACGCCATAAAAATAGCAGACAGCAGAAACGCATGCTGTGCACTCCACAGTGAACACTTTGATTTGTTGCCCGTGCTATTTATAAGGCAACGGGTGGGGCTGGGGGAGTTAAACCACCAAGCACTAAAAACTTTGGACTATTTCTGGTGCAGCATGCGGCTGCACTTGCTGTGATTATGTCTGAGCTGGGGCGTAGCTCTGTTTATATCACTATCCATGCCGATAAACAAGGAACGCCACTTACCTCCAGAGGAAGAATGCCAAAACAATTAGCACAATGCCAAAGCAGCTGAAGATGATGCCCACCAAAACGGCCAAGTTGTAGTCGTTGTGCGATTGACGTAGCAGCGGCTGTATCTTTTCACAATTCGGTTGCAGTTGTATCTGTAAGATAGAGAGGAAGTAGAATGGAGTGAGTGATGAAGAATCGAATAGTTTATTTTAAAGCGAATTATTTTTATTTAATACGACATCCTAGTAAAGTTGAGTTCTAAAATTGCCTAAAATATTGAAAATCAGTTGAACAAATTGTCTATTACATATTTTTATATTTTCTTATCCAATCGATAAAGCACAAGTTTGTAGCTTCTAAATTACAGGGTCTAAAAAAACACAAACAGTTAAACAAATCTCAACAATTCAATTGATTATTATTTGATCTGAATATGCGTAAATTACACTCAAAAATAGTACAAAGAGCCGACAAGTTGTTCAGTTAAAAATATCCCAATATACTATAACACAAATATGATGGTATGTAATTTACTTGACTATCTTCCTATATTCCACAAAAATCAACATGGCTAATGAATAAAAGAGGGGTTATAAAGACACAGAAAGAGAGTACAAATAGCAGCAGCAGTTGAGTTATTATTTATTCTTTAACTGCCCCACTGGGATTTATGACTCTACTGACCTGGGTTCTGTGTATCTTATGCAAATATGTGTTTTTCAGTTTCAAGGTGCCGGAACGTATGCTATATCTTTCGTTTTGGCTCTCTATCTCTCTTTCTGTGTCTCTCCTGTTGTATATTGTTATTTAATCATTGCATATTTTGCAACATAAATTTTCATATAATTTCAACTGGCCACCTGAGCTGTGCTTCATGCTGTTTTTGTATAAAAATTAAATATAGTATACATTGTATACGTATGATTTTTATTTTGCTGTGTTGTTTGCGTTGGTCGTGTTGTTGTTGCATAAATAATATTTATTTAAAAAGCATTTGCTGTGAGTTGCGCTTTGGTCGGTCGAGCGCCTAAGCGGAAGTCGAAACGGAAGCGTACCATGTAAATGTGGCCAAAAGGTGCAGCCACTTGAAATTCAAGCGAAAACAAACACAGCAACTGCTATGAATTATATGTAAATGCTGAGGAAAGCTCAGTAAGGGTAAAAAATAACCAAACTCACACATAGACATACACAGCAGAAACTGCAAAAAATTATGAGGGCGTGACATTTCCCTTCAATTTCCCACTGCCCAGCCATGGGGGCCAACGAGGTCAGCTAAATTGCTATATTTTGTCACGGCTTCGCAACATATTTTATGCATGCAGCTAACTTCTATATAGTTTGCGTGTGTTTGTGTGTGGGTTAAATGCCAAAGAAGGATGTTGTTGTGACAAGTTGAATGTCTTCTGGCAGAGTTTAAAAGTCAATAAACGCACGATAGGCGTGTTCCTGATTGTGGCTGTTATTGTCAACAAAATGTCATTAAATATGCACAAATCATATATTACTCATACGCCATGCGAACCGCTACACACTGCTCAATAATGTAACCAGACTTAAAATGAAAAATTTACTACGCAAATTTATGCTAAATCCCCAAGTTGCTAGTTCCTACTTTTTACTTTGCTGCCACTTTGCCAACGTGAAACGCAGCAAACATACAATAAACTTTTAGACAGACAGACAGACAGACAGATACGAGTAATCAGATACGGTAATGCCGACACCATTTGCGAATATTACATCCAAGTTTATGGCAGGCCACGGCTGACTTTAACGCTGACATTGCAGTTTGCTAGAATATGATGTTGTGCCCCACACACACATGCACAGAGATATTTGCAAAAATGTGTTAGACTTGTTTATGGCATACTTACGATTCTTGGTTCCGAAAACTTGCCCAACACTATTTTCTTGGGATTTATAACACTGAATGTTATGGCTGCCACCTTGACTTCATAGTACGAATTTGTGGTGAGATTTTGCAATATCATCTGGGGAAACAGTTTTAAAAATATTTAATAATATTTTACATCAAAAATACGCAAAAGAAATTAATAAAAGATTATTTATTGGTTTAAAATATGTTATTGTATGAGAGCAAGTGCTCATATGACAAATAAAAAACATCAGCAACATGTTAAAAAAACAAAAGGAAAAACAACAGACAATGCTGCGAATTTTTATTGTTACATATCCTTTATTTTTGGGCAACTTATTTCTGTTTTTTCCTTTTATTTATATTATTTTGCCCAGCTATCTGTAAAAAAATGAAACACTGGAAACACTGCAGACAAAAGGAACCACATTGTAACGTAAAAAACTAAGCAGCAAAAACAGCATAAATTTAATTTATTTGCTCTGCAAAACCGGTACAGGTGTGCCAGCTGTTGTGTGTGTAAACCCCCTCTATTCCACTCTATCCTGCATAGTTCTTTATATTGTTTGGCCCAAAAATGTATACTGTGCAAAAATCCAAAGCCATGGCTTGTGTGGGCGTGGCTGTAGATAAACATTTGTAAAATATTTACATAAATCGCCAACAAAAGTAGAAAGTATTCAGTGGTTTTTTCAACTCTAAATGTACAGGGTGTCTCTGCAGCATATCTCTATCAATATTTTAACTAAATATACATATTTTATTTACTAAGCTTAATACTAGTATGCTAAAATTTCTAAACCCATTTTAATTTGAAATGTGGCTTGAACTTTGCAGTATGCCGTTAGAATAATAATCACATTAATAATTTCATAATTCTAGGGTATCTCTATTGCTCTCTATGTCCCCTTATAGTTATATCACTTGTTATTTATGCCGTCTGTGGCATGAAAATGCAATTATTGTTTCCAGTTTTTGGCAAATTTTCTCTACTACGCGCTGTATTTGCTCCTCTTCTCTGACTGTTATCGGCTTTACTGTGGAATATTTATCAAAGCATACTTTTTGGTTGACTAAAGGAAACAAAAAATAAAAAACAAAATGCATATCAACATATCGGCTAAACAAAAAGAATATCAAAATATCGCGGCAAAGCTCTGGCAACAATCAACATTTTTTTGTTGCACAAAGTGTAAAATAAAACGTGGAAATTCAACAACATACAACAATTTTCGCAGACAATGAAAGGTGTGTCCGCCGCCCACTTTCAACATGGCCGACTAACGGAATGCAGAAAACAGCGTTAGCCCAAAAGTCAGTTACCCCCTTCTACCACACCCATTGCTGTATCCGGCATGTAAGTCTGCTCCCACTTTTACTCCCATTTCCATGCCCATTCCCACTTCCACACCCACTTCCAGCTTACCGCCGTTTCCAGCTCCTTGGCAGATGCATTGATGCGTATATCACGGTGCGTATCCTGGCCAGCCAGTCGGGTTTTAACAACGTAAAAATCAATGGTGTTGTAAAACTCGTAGGGTCGCTTCCAGCGTATCGTAATTGACTCCTGCGAATGACATGTCAGATTTACAATCGCCGGTGCACTGGGCCCTCCCACATCCGTGCGCTGGGCTATCTGATCGGAGGGTTCGCCCTCGTTCTTTGTCGTAAATGCTTTGACAATGACTCGGTAATCGGTGAAGGGTTCTGAAAGAAAAATATAAAACAACATGATGTAATAAATGCGTTAGTTAGCGATGACCGTATATTTTGTTTATTACAAAATGCTGATTCATTATTTCACTTATGTGAACTTAATTAATTATGGCATAACAAAGTAAACTTTTATCATGGCTTCCAAAAGCAATTTAGGTTAAATTTCTATTATATAAATATTAGTTCTTGCAACTGATGACAAAACACGGATTTTTTATGAATGATCTTTTACGAATGCTTGTTACGTTAAATTTGTAAACTTTTTTTTTTAAAAAGAGCAACATTCATTTCACTATCGAACTTGCTATTTTATCGGTCATAACAAGTTATCAATTATTTCAATTTGTCAGATTTCACACAGTTCCCATTTAAGTTAAGTTTTTTTTTTTTTTTTGAATTTGAGAGAAGTGCCAAAAGCAAATTAAATAACTATCGACTTTGGTGTACTGCCATTACCAAAGTGTCGGGCGTTAATAAAATCAAGCAGTCACAACCTGGTGGCAGAAATGGATTAAATATGCAGTGACAAAATGAAAAATTGCTCACTTCGCTTGAAGGCTGAATTATATTTTTTAATTAGTGCAACAGCGTCAGGAATTCACGGAATATGCACCATAGTTAAATGAAATTTTAAATAATTAAATGCAGCAACAAAAAGGCAGCACATTTCTGAGGCAAAGGGCGCATTCCGCAAAGCAAAAGTCTCTGCCAAATTTTGCAGCAAGTTTCAGTGGCAACATCAGCAGCAAAACTAACAACAACAACAACAACAACAAGTTGCAACTGAAGCACCTGATGCGCGTAATTAATTAAACAATGTGGGCATCAGCTACTGCTGCTGCTGCTTCTTTCACATACGTGGCCCGCATGTTGCATATGAGACACAAGACGCTGCGCTGTTTTGTTGCAAATTAATTGCATGCCACATGCCACATGCCCCGCAACCTGCAGCTTCGCTTTTATGATTAACCTCTAACGCAACTGTATGCGTCCCCTGCCCCACCTCTTCCTCTGCTTTACTATTAGCCCAGCTGCTGCTTCTTGGGTTTCCACGTAATTCAGCAACTATGCAACAAATTTGGCTTTCCTGCTAATAATTCCGCCTAAAGACTACGGTGAAATATTTCAGTGAGCAGGCTACAGCATCTTTCAACGGAAACTCCAAGTGAAAATTCGTGACTGGCAAATAATTCGCTTGGCTGAATTTCAGCCAAGGCCTCCCTACTTTTACCTCCACTTTCCAGCTCATAATTACAGGCGCCAAAGTTGTTAACAACAAAAAGTGGCCAACAGAAAACACTTGAAACTATTTAATTACAAAGCGGCGGCAAAACAATTGACTTGAGCTGCAATTAAACCTAATAAAATCAAAGGGCCAAGAGCGCCCTTCGGCTGTCGGGGGATTAAGGGTGTTGGTATTGATGTTGGCCACTTTGCTGACAGCTTAGCTGGCAATAGGTATCGCTAGGTATTGACAGCTTTGATGATTTAGCCAATACAAGGCAACTAAAATAACCTTAAAGTTGGTCTGTTGGTGTTGACTGTACTCAATCTTTTATGTTGTTCATAGAAACTTATAAAATAGTTTAACAATCGTAACAATAACTATTTGCTCATAGAAGAAAATTAATCTTAGAATTTACCTTAGGCAATGTTAAATGGTTTATATACATAAATATGAAATAGTTTTTATACGAATAAAATACATTTTATATTATCAAATTGTGCAAATAAATTATTAAACATAATTTAAAAAAAGGTTTTTATTCTAATTTTTCTTGGTTGACTGTTCGACATTAAAATAAATAAATAAATAAATATGAATACAGTATACTTACTTAGACTCTGCAGTTCGAAGTGAATTAGTGATTCGGCGGAATTACGTGAGTTCTTAACGATTTCGACGCCAGTTTGATTGTCATGTATGTGAAAGACATGGTAGCCGGCAATGGCGCCATTTTGATTCTTTGGCGGATGCCAGGACATTGTGATGCTGTTGGCGGAGACTTCCAGTACGGTGAGATTCTGAGGCTTGCTTGGCACTGCAATGAAAATGAAATGGAGGACAAGTTGTATAAGAAAGTTAAATATGCATATGTATGTGCTTAGATGGCGAAAGAATCTTGCGTTTAATGTTGTTCGTTGCATACTTTTGGGCTTAGTCAAAGTATAAACATACAAATAAAGTAAAATGTTGGATCTTTGAGCAGGGCCACCAGCTGTTGAATTCCAATGCTGGCAATCATAGAAAACTTCCTGATACGGCTGACAAAGTAAATGAGTACGCTGAAAGGTGGTAGGGGGCAAAGCTTACTTTGTGGCGGATGCGCATAATGAGAGCCAGGAAGCCGGAAGTGTTGCTCAGCAAAGGACAAAGTAATGCACACACACAGACACACACACAGGCACAGGCACATATAAATAATTTATTAAATAACAAACAAAATAAAACTTGGAAAGACATGAGAGCAAAGCGAAACCTAAAGCAAGTCAAATAAATTGAAATGAATATTTTGCAAGCAGACGAAACAATTTATATTCAAATGCCACTCAAACGATATATGCTAGATTGTCCATATATGTATGTATGCATATGTGTATGTAAGGAGCTACAATAAAATTATATATTCAATTACGAAAGCGAGCTAGGGAAACAGATACTGGCAGAGAGAAAAAGAAACTGGCACAAGCCAAGCGCAAAGTAATCGAAGCGCATAAAGAAACGGAAATGCGATTGCGAGCAATTTATTATTGCTGCAATTGTGAGACCATCTAAGAAGCACTACACATACACAAGCACCCACACACACACTTACACACATAGTCATCCCTATTGGCAGTTATAATCCAACAAACCAAAGGATGCAAAGCTGCAGCAATAATTTCATTTGGCAGCCAAAGGACAACAGTCGACCATGCGTGACGAGCAGGAGGGGCGAAGGGGCTGAATATCGAGGAAGGGGGAGGGGGGGGGGCTGCTGTCCATATGTGAATGGCAAAAAGCACTAAATGGTAATTTATTTTACTAATACAACAAAAGCAAATGGACAAAGGGCAAAGGCAAAAACGCTTTGCGTTTGGCAGCAATCAAAAGAACAAATGAGTGACCCGAGGGCGATCCAAGCACTTGACCTCACACACACATGCAAATGCGATAAAGCTTAACAAAACACAGCACAAGCTGCATTCACACACAAACATACATATACAAGTATTGTGTGTATGTGTGTGTGTGTGTATAAAATAAACAGTCGCTGTCAATGTAGAGAAATTTATACAATTCAATAAATGGCATTTCTCTTTTTGCTCCACTTTGCTTTGCTGCTTTCCTTTGCTCTTGTTCAGTTCTTTGCAATTGAAAGCGGAAATGGGAAATGGGCAGGCGAGCAGCTGCATTGGGCGCACCGGCAAAGGAAAAAGCCAATTTATAGACTCCGGCTATGAAAGCGAAAGAGTGCCAATACAACTACAACTACAACATTGCGATGGCGATGGCGATGGCGACGGCGATGGCAATGTCTATGACTATGGCGATGGCAAATTGTAGGCCCCGTGCGCGTGGCATTAAAATCAATTAAGCAACAAAGTGCTGCATACACTCAGGCGCCAAAGGATAAATGTCGTCGACGTGCAGTCGGTGTGCGGCGCATAAAGCGAAGGGAGAGACACACAACAAGTGGATGGCGGGGTAAGGAGGGGCACAAAAGTTAATAGCATTGACAGATGCCAGAGACAGCAGGCAGTACATTTTCTTTGTGGAGTATCTTAATCATTCCTCCTTCCATCCTCCTATCCCCCAATCCCCCCATAGCACTCCAAAGCCAAGCCACCTTGCCGGTGCAAGAGGAAAGCCTTAAGTGCTCCTAATTGGTTTTCGCTATATCGTTAACATTCATGTGAAGCCGCTTTGTTTATCGTTAGTTGACTGTAAATTGATTTGCATTTATCGGCTCAAGGCAGAGAGTGCTACTTTCGTTTCACTGACTAACAATATTCGAATATCCTCTATATACATAAATTGATATTTGTGAAAGATACGGTGTGGTTAGGGGAGAGACGGAAATGAACTTAATTTTAGAAAACTTTAATTAATCTGTATTCAATAAATTGTGCCAGATCTAGTTATAGCATTCATAGCATTTAAATTCATTAAATTTTCATAATAATTATAATAATAGTTTTTTTTTCCCATTTAAAATTTAATATAATTTAAAATCAATTTTTAAAATATTGTCAATATATTTAACATGTAATTTATTTAGTATTCTAAATGTATAAAACCAATCCAATTAACTCCGTTAGTTTTTAATTTAAAACTTTTAAATCATAATTAGATACAATTTTCAGAATTCTTTCATTCATTGTTTAACCTAAACTCTAAAACTAATGCTTTTACTATCTTTACTTTCTGTTTCATTCATATTCTCATAGTTTAATAAATTTAAATACATATTCAACTAATTCTGAAACGTTCTGTGTCCCAACGGTTTTTAACCGGTTCAAGGGATTGCCGTGGCAACCAACAGAGAGCTACAAATTAAAAGAAAACAATGGGTTGCTTAGCGCCAAGCGGAAGAAGCCAAGTGTGAAAAAGCAAAAGAAAAACTGTGAAAAATAAGTACAAAAAATAAATAAAAATATAAAAAAGAATCTCAAAGCTGCGCGTGATTATTTTCACAAAGCAAAGGCAAAAACAGGAAGCAAAATCTTTTTTAAAAAGAGTAGCGCCCGAAAACCAATATAGACGACGTGCTTAAGTTGTTAAGAAAGGCAAACAAAAGCCATGGGCTGAGGCGGGCAGGGCGAGGGGATGGAAATGGGGGTGGGGGTGGTAAGGTGCGCTCAACTGTTGTGTGTGTGTGTGGGGTCTTTCTCTCTGTGTGTGCATGTGTGTGGGAGAGTGTAAAGCAAATAGCATTAAGTTGTCTGAGCCTAAAAAAACTACGCTAAAAATAAAGTGAAAAAGGAAAAGAATAAACATTAACACACTGAAGCCTGGATACACTATAAAAAAAAGTTACTTAGATTTGATGATAAAGTTTAAGCACCAATAAATGAGCGAATTGTCAAACTGCAAGTGCAAGTCGTTATGCCTGTTGTTAGGGTATAGATATAAAACAAGTCTTTGCTATTGTTACGCGTTTGCCTTATTTAGTTGTTGTCCTTAGGCGCTGTTGCTGCTGAAGTTTACGAGCTGCTTTAGGATTTAGCCAGACGTAAAAACTAAACAAAAGGCAACGTGCAGAGCGCAAATAGAGACACATAGAAAGCGAGAGAAAGCCAGATGAGAGGGGGAACAAGAGAAAGGAAAACAGAGACATCAAGAGAGGGCTTGCTGTAGCTGGAGAATGAGAATGAGTATAAGAGGAGGCTGTCACAGACACAGAAGCAAACAAACAATTAAACTGGGTGTAGATGTGTGAAGGGCACACACACACATACACACACACACCCATACACAGATTCACATGCAATTTGACATGTGAACGCAACGCGGTTGACTGCCTCTCAATGGCGCGTCAAAGGCGCAAAAAAGGCGAAAAAATCTCTAAAAATAAGCAACAAAAACAGGCCTTCTAAAAGGCCTGTTAGCATTTTAAAGTTTTATTCGAATTTGTAAAAGTTATGAGACAGCTTTAAATGTGCTCTGCTGATTTATGTTAACTTAATTTATATTATTTGCTTTATTAATCGTACATTAAAGTTGTGAATGGCTTGCAAATGTAAGAGCCTAATGTTGTCATAAAACTTGGCATGCCTTGCGGCCATTATTCAAGTTAATGTGCCATCTATAAAGCCATTCAAATGCACACTCAGCTCGCATTTGATGTACAAATAAACCCTTTTATATTATCACAGTATGAGTATTTGTCAGTGTGACTGTGTCTGTGTGTGTGTGTGTGTCCTGGCCATGTCATTTGGTCACCCTTTGATTGCTCATTCTTAACTTGGCTCCTGGCTCTGAACTGTGTGGCTGACAATGTACACAAATTTGCAAACAGTGCCGCTTGACATGTGTCCGTTCTGCTCATTAAACTGGGCATAGAACAAAGGATTGACAGGTAAATATTTTGCCATCTCTGTATGCTATATATGTACAATATATTTCCATTTATCTGTAGCTTAAAGCTGCCTCTGGCTATGCGTCTCATATTTTCTGCTAATTAAGCGAGGGTAACATGAACAATTGTGCGATAAATCCTCAGGCGCCGGGCAAAGGTTATCGACGGGAAGTTGCACATGGCAACATCATTCCACTATGGCGGCCATTAACTTCCGTTTGATGGAGGACTTGGGGGCAGGGGGAGACATGAGCTCACTTGAGACGCGGAAACTGTTTAGGAAGTTGTGGTTGAAGGGTACGTATCTGGCATCAGAGTCAGTTATAAAAGCTGGCATCAATGTCACGTTCAACGCGTTGAGTTGTTGCACTAACAAGGTGTTTATGATTTTAAAGAGAACACACATACAACACACACATATACATCTCACACACACACACACATACAATGATACTGTAGGCAGACAAAAGGCGTCCGCCTACAAGTGACTTTCAAGTGCAAAAAACAACCAACACACATGACAGACTATAGAGTGAATGATGCTCTTTGCTGCTCGTCGGGGTTATTGTACTTTGCGAGGGGTGTCTGAAAATAATACTATAAATTTGGACTGATGGAAACATGTGATAAAATTAATAATATTTGTTCAACGATTTTCCTACTATAAATTAAATAACATGTTTAAAGAAGAGAATATCTTAGCACCATTAAAAATGGAAAGAAAATCCATGGATAAAACCAATGAATTGAAATTTTTAATTTATAACCTCTAAATTTATTCAAGTTTATTAATTTAATGCCAATCATGTGCAGTTGAAAAAAGGTCCAATAAAAGTGTAAATGAAAATTCAATCTAATTATAGTTTAATATTAAATTTCTGGGTATCAATTAGGAGAAATTGAAATGGATGCATGAATTTGATTTCATATAATGCTGTTGCTGCCCTCGTAGGCTTTGTTGTTGTTGCTGTATACGCTTGTAATGTGCACACGCTCAAGTGCAGTTGGGCGGAAGTTGTTGCTGTGGCAACCATTTTGGGGTACGGCCTTTGGGCAAGGAAGTGGCTGCCGTAAAAAGAGTTTATCTGCTGATATTTAGGCGTTGACATTGTGGACAAATCAAAGGCAGCTCGAAATACATAAATTAACTGACAACAATGCAGTCAGAAAGCTGGCATAAAAAGCACAGCAATATCTGTGATGGAGTCAAGGTGCAGACAAGTCTAGACACGTTGCCTTGCAGCTTATCAATGGCGCCTTAAGCACGTATGCGTTTGCGCCTGTTGGATATGCAATGCTTTTGGCACGCAATGCGAGTGAGTGTGTGTGAATGTGTGTGTAAGAATGAGAGTGTGGGTGGGAGTGTGAGTGTGTGGTATGGCCATGTCGCAAATTAAAATCTAGACAGCAGCTAGCTGCATGATTGATGGCTGTTTTGCAAAATGGCTGCCAGCTGTAGTGGTAAGAGTGCAAAAAACAGAAGCGGAAACTAGAGAAGAAAGTTCAATGATTTATGCTTCTTACTTAGTTCTCGAAATTTTTGGCTGGCTACTAAATGATTGTTTTCCTCACACTGCCGCTGCTGCTGCCACTACTTTGCACTTTTAATGTATTTTTTGACAAGTCATGTTCATAACTCAGTGTCCTGTAAAATTTCTATGAGACCAAGATTAAATACACACACAAACACAACACACACACACACACATATACATATATACTTAATGCAGCACTAAAAGTTCTGCAGCAAAGTTAAAGTCCAAAGTTTAGAGTTTGCCGCTTTTTAGTTATTTTTCGTTTAGTCTGACTTTGTTTGCTTTTGGGTTTTCGGTTTTTATTTTGGTCTTCTTTCTCTCTGTTTTTGTTTATTTCGTGCAAGGCAAATCATTTGTCAAAAAACGCACCGAAACTTTGGCTGTTTGCTGTTGACAAGCCAAAAGTTACGTCAATTTGTATTAGCAACTTTTGCCTGGACAAGAAACTTTAAGTGGCCAACTGCCTGAGTTGCTATCCATCGAAGATGATATACCAAAATCAAAAGACGCCAAGAATCTATTTTCATTCCGCAGACTCGAAGAATTTGTGGTTGCGGCTGCCTGCTTTAAGTGAATATTTATTCACATTTACATAACTTTAAATATGGTTTCAGTTCAGTAACTGTTAGCGCCGTCTGTTTGTAAATGTGTAACTATGACAGTTACACATGGCACCTCGATGAAATTAATTATTCGGGTAATCTTCCAGCAGAGTTTCTGAGTTGCGAGTTGAGTGCAACTTTTGTCAACTGTTGTTTGTCATTATGTCGTCAACGGGCTGTATCTGACAGATACTCTTGTGCATTTAATTGCAAATTGGGTCTGGCTTGAAGAAAGTGCAACAGACTGCACGCGAGTTGCAAAGAAACCAATTTCAATTTCATGCCACTCGCCGCCGCTCAAGTGTCATTCAGAAGCGCACAAAAAAAAGCACATTGCAGTTCTCAGCAAAATTAGCTCAGTCCCGATGCATTTGAAGGCCTCAGTAGACATTGCTCTTGCCTCTGGCTCTTGATGAGCTACCAGAGTCGAAAGTGTTGCGAAATTGTGAGGGCTTTGCGCGCTTGAGCTGCGTCTTGAAATGAATTTACAGAAAAATTAACTCAACACCAGCAGTGGGGAAAGAGCGCGGCACCTAAAGTTGGGAAAAACAATTAATTAAACTAATGACTTGATAGAAATTCACAGCGCAGGCAACGCAAGGAGGCAAGAGGGGGGGGGGGGGGACGTTTTGGTGCATGAATTGTAGAAAAAGCTGATTCTAGTTTACGATATTTTCGTTATTTTCAGCAGAGTTTGTTGCTTATTTGGCTATAATAATAGCTTGATCATTATATGATTTTTACTATGGCGTGCACCAGGGTTTCCAATTAGTTTTAGTTTTCTAGAAATTGTTGAGAATAGTTCAACGAGCTGCAGTAAATTTTCTATAACAAATAACATAAAGGCGGCTTTAAAAATAAATCTATTTGTTTGACTAAAATAATAATTAACACAGCGTACTTTCTGTGTCTGTTGCTGCTGTGAGGGATTGTCAATTGCGCAATTTACTAATTGCGTTTCGGATGCAGCAAGCCATTTGCATGTGGAAAATTTTGAAATGCATTTAGTAATGTCAATATCTTATGAGTATTTGAAATATACAGGGTGTGGCAACAGTGCACATGGATATTGTTTTAATTAGACGGGTATATAACAATAATAATTCGATTTGAATAGCCTCGTAAGCTGTTAAGTGAATACTCAAGCAGTCGGAAAGGTTGCAGCCGGACATCACCGACAATAGGAGACTTGAATTTATAATTTAAGTGGAATAAATATTTACGAAACTGTTTCAGCTAAGCTTTTTGACACTTTTTAGGTAAATCTATGCAAGTTCAAGAGCATTGAGTTCATAGTTGAGGTGCAGATAACTGCTGTGATTACAGCTCATAATCGTGCTCCTTGAACTACTTTGGCTCATTTCACACCTTGAGCCATTTGTTTTGATTTGGTATTGAGCACAAAAGTGCAGCGCTAAGAAAATGCTAAAAACTAAATGCATTTTAATTCGAGTTTTGCGTGTGGCCGCTAAATCAGAGCACAGCTTTGACTGGCACGCCTCCCCCTTGGCCAGTGCCCTGCAATTTGCCAGCTGTCAGTCTGTTTTCAATATTGTGCGGACCTGTAAAATGCTGCCCAGCACGCAATGAGCTAGCATGCAAAATTGCACATACGCCACGTGGAACAACTCGTTTTGTTTGAGGGGGATGTAGGGGATAGGGAATAGTGGGGTGTAGCATTAAACGATAGCAGCAACTTGTCAGCCGCTTGAATTTAAAGCCTGGACATAAAGATTGCACACAGTTAGTTAGAGCTTAACAATAAATACCAAATAATTGTGGGCCATAAAAGTTAAGTTGTTAATTGCTCTGTTTGGCTAGTTGCCCCGCATTCAACGTACCCATCGCGTGATGCGCGGATTTCAATGAATGTTTTTGCGCCCCAACTTTTGACGAGTTGCCAGCGGTTGTTGTTGTGGGTGTCAATCCTTGGGCATATTTCATTAAACGAGGCAACGGCCCAAAAACTTGTCCCGCAAAAACAATGTTAAATAATTCATTCGGCAAGCTGAAACTTTTGCGTGAGAATTCAGCCATATTACACGTTCCATTGCTGTCATTGAGCCCCGGCCAACTAGATGGGGGTGGAGAGATTAGAGCCTCTGCTGCTGCCGACATTTTGCGTGTTAAGCCGGAAATGAAAACTCTGTTAATTGCCTTGAAGTATGCCGAGCCGGTTTTTGTTCTTGCGCTAGCATTTTTGCAATTATCGATAAAAACTGAGCAACTGTCTGCCTGCCTATCTGCCCATCTGCCCATCTGCTGGGACCAAGGCTGGCATCAATTTAATGGATCAACCTTAAGGCATAAGTTCTTCTCTAAAAAAGTTGCACGATGTCATCGAACTCCAGCGCCCACAAATAATGGAAAACTCTTGTAAATGGCCAACGAAACAATTTGCATATTTTTAATGAGCAATTGGTCAGGAAGGACACAACCGTTTCAGAGTTTAAGAAGTTTTCAATAAAATTGTTTGAATATTTTACATTATTTATAAGCCAGACCAAGTAGATTTCCACTTGTTTGCACATGCAAGAGAAACGCATATTAACAGATCTTTGATGAGTTTTTATATAACCAAAGGGCTCACATTGCTGAATAAACAAAATTGAAGAGGTAGAGCAAACATTTTAAAAACATTTGTGTATAATTTGCTTTGGTTTTTCAATTAATTACATTTTACGAAATCTTTTCTAGTTTAATTTGTTAAACGGTTTTATGATTCATGGCGCGATTAGCGCCGTCATGGCCAATTTGCAATTTGCAATTGATTAAAATGATTCAATGCTTTTTTAAACAGTCCCAATGCATAAACAGAATTAGCTCTGGGCTCGGGTCAATTACCGCTCTCCCCAGTGGCGCATGAATCATGTTTATTATTATTGTTATTGTTCAAAAATATTCGCAACTATTTACCATAATTATCATCGACAGCCGCATACGGAGGCGTGGCATCACTGTGAGTGCCACCAGCGAGTGTTGCATCCATTGTATCCCCTGCCACAGCGACCGCATTGGAAAAGGCCAGGGTTGTGGCTGGAATAGCTGGCGGTTGATCTTGTTGCTCGATGGAAGTAGGAGCCGTAGGGCCCTCCGGGGCTGGACCGTGCGTGGCTAGGCTAAATTCAGTCTCAAGGGTTTCCCAGCCGGAGCCAGCGTGTTCGGCATGATCGGCAGATGCAACTGCTTTGACTAGATCCAAAATATTCCGTTCCGTTGTGGGTACTATGGGCAGAGTCGAGCTGCTGCTACTGCTACTGCTGCTGCTGGTGGCTGCAGTGAATGGAGCTGGCGGCGGGGCTGCGGTGGGCAGAGCTGCGGCGCAGTGCTGCTGGGCGATGCTGCAGAAGAGCAGGAGCTGCAGTAGGATGCGCAGTGCTAGCGGCAGCTGTTGTGGGCGTGGCATGTTGCTGAAGTATATTATTTTGTTCGTTGTGCTTTGACGCAGAATCGTTTCTCTCACTCGCTTTGTGCGCGCTTTTAAATTATGATTATTTTAATTTTCGATTGTTTTGTCTGTGCTTTGGCCCCACTGTGCACGCGTTGCGTCACGTCTTTAGGACTAAAGCCACAAGTTCTGTTCTGTCAGCTTTTGTCGCTGGATTACAACATTTTGTGCATTTTCAGTTCAAAGTTTGTTTTGCTTTGTGCAATTGTTTATGGTTTAGTTTATGATTAAATTTATAATTTGCTTAAATAATTTCCATTTTGGCACTGTCACAAAAACATTGAAGAAATAAACAATTATCTAAATTTGTTGCTGTTGTTATTGTTGTTGCTAATCATTATGCATCGCAGAATGCAGAATTAAGAATTCCAAATTCCTTGCGATTTTCGTTGACTTTTTTTGTAAGCCTTAATAAAAATACACTTAAAAAAATACAAGCGAACACAGCTGTCGCTTTTTACGATAATTTATTGCATTTTTTGTGTCGATATACTGGCATTGTTTCTGTTTCTGATTCTGTTTCTGCTCTTCGCTTTGTTTTCTTGCGCTTTCTTCACACTCTTCGGCGTTTTTATTGCTTTTTAACAAACACAAACATCAGTATATATCACAGCCAAGACATATACACATAGGCAGCGGCTGGGGCGAGTTCAACGGGGTTCAATCCGCAAACATAGGGGCGTGTCGCAGCAGTTGCAATGGCATAAAAATACATTACATTCGTGCCCATGTGTGACCACATACGGTACGGAAAATATACTATATAAATGTGCCCAGATAAAATATGAAGAACTTGCAACAAATTGGCGACCCCAAACTCAACGCCAACAACATCAAGAACAATAACAACAACACCAACAACGATGTCGACGTCTTGCCGTTGACATGTGTGCACCAGCTGCCAGGGCTGGACTGAATAATGATGACTGCCTCAGCTCCTGCTTGAACAGCTTCAAGATATCTGCCGGCTATAGCCGACATAATGACACGCTGGGTGAAATAAATAACTATTGGTTGTCATAATGAAATCGTAGAACTCGTAGGAAGCAAGCTGCAGCTAGTAAGTAATTGCTACAGAAACCTTTTAAACCCACTTTAATTTTAGGCAAAAGTTTTAAAAAATAACTAAAAAATAAATAAATAACTAATATGAAAGAATCCTTATAATTGTGTAGTAATTTTTATGGTCGTTTCTAGAGTTAAGTTCGATTTTGAAACGAGAAACCGAGATATTTCATTTTTAAACGCAAATTAATAATTTATTACAAATTTATTTAATATTTCTTAGCACGTAGTATGATTATTAAAGGCTCTATTTAAATGGAATATATTTTAATATTTAATTTAAACCAGACGTTTTGCAGCTAGATAATTTATATTTAAGAAAATAGTTGCAGCACTAATTTTTATATTTGAAATTTGAAATTTAGGATAAAATTGTATTGAAACATTTGATTAAAAAGCTGTTAAAATCGATGCTGATATGACTTCTGACTTTTGTACAAGAGTGTGTGTGAACTTTTAACAAATGTGGTTAGAATATCTTTTCTATTTCAGGATTAAAGTGAGTTACCAATACGTCAATTGAGCTAAAGAGACAAACCGTGTTGCCTGTCTGTTCGAATGCCAATCCCTTTGACTAATTACTGAGCCATTGGTTAGTCGAATGCAGCAGCTGTCAATCACTTGCAGCAACTAATATACCCCACCTAAACATGCAATTGTAGCGCAGGCAGCGGCTACAAATGGCCCTGGCTCTCCGAGTGCAGCAAAAGGGAAACCGAGGTGGGAGAGAGAGAGAGAGATAGAGAGAGAGAGAGAGAGAGAGGGAATTGAGCAAAGTGCAAATTACAGTGAGCTCGTGCTGATTCATTCAGAACTGCCTCGGCACGCCATGCACTGAGGGTAAAGTGTTTCTCGTGACTGGAGGTGACTGAGGCGAGCGTTGAGCATTTGAGCGTTTGAGCAGCCGGTGCTAATTAGCAGCTCATCAAACTGCAGCCACATGCAAAAACCAAGCAACTCAGAGAAGTATGCCAGAGACGCCGACTCTGGCTTAGGTTCAATATAAAAAATAAAGACTCTATCAAATATGACACACAAAAGCCGGACAGAACGAGAGCGGCATCGTTGGCCATAAAAATGATATTGGAAAACGAGTTGACGATGTCGTTGTCGTCACTGAAAATTGGTCAATCAAGCGACAATTGTTGGCCATTTATGGTTGCAGAGTGTGTTGGCTCTGACGCAGAGCGAGCGATAAGCAGACGCAGCTAATAAACATAAAAAAATAATGGCAATAACAATCGACATAAAAAAATAGTAGTAATATCAGCATTATAGACTCTGCTCCGCTTCAATATTTAATCATCAAATGCAGTCCCAACGGGGTCAGCGACTTTGATTAGCAGATTTTCTAGCTGGCCTTTGACATGTGTCGGCCAATTGAAAACCTAATTGAAAAATTGCCCACTGTTCGCTGTCAAGTGCAGAATGGAACGGAAGAGACGCTCTAGGGGCTGCAAATCTGTGTCTGCATAACCATATATATATGTATGTATATATGACCCATAAATAGCACAAACACAAACACACACAGTGGGACACATCAAGGCTTTTTTATGTGCGTTGGCCGCTCGGACAGATAAGCTCCATTATGCCTGTCATATACATAAAAATAAATAATAATAATAAGCGACTTACGCGTGTGCCTGTCTGTCTGTGTGTGCGTGTGTCAGAGTGATTGATAAAAACTGAACAAATTGTCGTTTTGACAGGTAAGAAAATTTATAGACAGCCCCTACCGCTGGCTGTTAGCGGAAGTAGCAGCTACTTGGCCCTAAAATGGTCCAGATCGGGCCTAAGCCGATTTGCTATTGAGTTCTTTAGAAATTGCCAACTTTATGGAGCAGCTCAGTGTGGGCGCAGCACAGTACGCCGGAGTCATGTGAAAGTGTGTTAAAGTGTCTCGAGTGTCAATAAACGTCGGCTAATTGGCGCTTTATGCGCTATTCTCATGTTAATTGAGCCAAAAAGTATCATTAAACTGAATTGACAAATGTTAAAAATTTAAATACGGCAGAGATCGGTCTCTAAGTTCATGGAAACTCTTACGTTTATGCGACTAACTGCATACACATCCGAATACATGAAATCAAAATAACATCATAAAATTTCATGCAAAGTATCTATGAATAAAGCAGTTAGAGCTCTCTTTCCAAAGTATAAATATAACAATGAATGGTCAAACGTGGGAAATTCGGTTAGCCCACATATGTAAATATTAACACGCTGCACTTAAAAAAAAAAGAGTTAGCTCAAATATTTATATGTGAGCCTACACTCACTTTTCCCTGCAGTCGAAAAGTGTGTTTATTTTTGAAGCAGAACAGCGATTTTTATGGCCTTATGAATGGGCGATAGTGTGGGCTCGTCCAATATAACAAAATACGACTTGTTTATTGTCTTTTTTAGCAACTGTGTAACTGTGTGTCTGGTGTTAATTGGCAAGAAAAACAAACCAAAGCCATGGGCAGAAACAATGCAATGAATTGCCAGTTTGAGATTGGGAACAGTTCGCAGTCATGGCTAAGGTCAGTGCACTGGGTTGGCTATACGAGAGGTATACCATGCTACATGGGCGATGGATGCGCATGCACACAAAAAGGACATTGGCGCCACAGGACCTGCGAAAAATCAATAGAACCGGGCTGGGTTCTGATTCCGGCCTCAGCGCACGTGGTGCCGAGACAACGAATGCCAACGAGACTAAAATGCAGACGCTGTTAAATGCTGAGAACTTTACAACAATATCTGTATCTGTATCTGTATCTGTATCTCTAGCTGTAGCTGTATCTTTAGCTTTGGCTTTGGCTTCAGCTGGGAAATTGTGTCACTTAACTGTCAAACTGAAGTCGCTGTGCTTATCATGATATACTATTTTGTGCGCTTTTCGTATCTCATGCATCGCTTGGCTGCCGTTTGCCCACTTCTTTTGCAAAATATGCTAAATTATGGCGTCTTTTGCGAGCCAGCCAACCCAAAAGATACAAAAACTGAGAGCCAAAGTTGAGATTCTTTCGCTCCACTGCCATGGGAAACATACGGCGCGGCAGAATGTCAACAAAACGCGTCGAGAGAGAGCGGAGAGTAACACGCTCTTGCGCTCTCTCTAGCTCTCTCTCTCTCTCCCTCTGTCGCTCTTTCTCTGTCTCTGGCACACTCGAAAACTCTCTCACGACTCGTTTTGAGCGAATTTGCTTGGCCTTTGGCTTGCGTTCTGCTTTTTTCTTTATTGATTTCTTAAAAGGTACACAAAATGCGAATAACAACAACAACAAGAGCACAACAACAACTATAAGGTTTACAACATAGGGCACTGTTTGTTATATCTTTAATATATCTTCCGCATTCATAAACTTTATTGTCATTTGCTATGTTCCATTTGCATTCAGATGCAAATTTTGTATCTTTTTCAGTTGTTTTCACGTTTTAAATGCAGAATTATATATTGTTGTATATATATATTGTTTTAGAGACAGCGACGATTTCCAGACAATTGCTATTTCTGTCCTGTACACTCTGTATGGCTCATCAATTGAACCATTTATCCACTTTTATACTAGATTCTTATTTGCAGCAAACTGTCCGAAAAAAGGCGGCTGCTGCGCAGAGAATTTTTCACTTGCACGAAATCTTCGCACTTTTCGCACTGAGCCAGAGTTTATTTGTTTGTTTGGTGCTTGGCAGTTTATGGCTTAGTTTTTTGCGCATTTCATTGACAATTTTATTGAATTTTTAAATATAAATTTTGCCTCGTTTTGCATGGGCCACAATCAGAAAAACTACAGCAGCAACGAGACGGCGGCGACAACGGCGACGGCGACTATGATGACAGACAGAGACAAACACACGGGCGACTGCTACTGCTGCTGCTGCTGCTGCTGCTGCTGCCGATGAATTCGCCGTCTTTGGCCGCAGTCAATTCGCCGTGGTGCGGCATATGCGGCAGCTGCTGCCTGCTCAGCCAGAGAGTGAGAGAGCCCGCATAAAACGTGCGTGCGAATGTGTGTGTGAGTGTGTGTGTGTGAGAGACTCGTCAGGCAAACCACGTTTGCCACTTCAAAACAATCAAATGCACAAAATTAGTTCTTGCAGCAATTAAGAAACATTTCTATTTACATAACAGCCATTTTGTATTATTCGAATCTAAAATACAAATTAATTAATTCAATTTAATTTAACAGTAATCGATTGTTAATATACTATTACTTATTAAACCCAAATCATATTAAATAAATAAGAAAAATAAATAGAAATATTTAAATTATAAAAGCAATGTCTTAAAATTTATATATATAATATAAAGTATTTGTGAAAAAATAATACAAGTAAATAATTAAATATAGAATAAGTAAATTGTAATTGAAAATAGAATTATGATAAGCATAAAAAAATCGAAAACTAGCTAAACATTGCTCACAGTGAAAACCCACCACTTTTATCACAACTGTGCTCAATGTGGCAACCGTGTAGGTTGACCAAACAAAAGGCGAGTGCAAAAGGGAAATTAAGTTGTTGGGGAAATTTCAGTTGAGCGCGCGTTTGAATTGTGGGAAATACTGCTCAGTTATCGATAGCAACTGTTTGCACAGCAAAATTGACTTGAATTTAATTTCTTTGCAATTGCTTGAGTAAAATAAAATATTCCACAACTAATTAAATATATATTATAATATTATTCATTGATGATTGTGGTTTATTTTCTTATTATGAATTTACTGCTACAAGTGCGATAAGCAATGTAATTGGTATGTTTGCCCCACGTACATAGGTGATAAGATAGGACTTTAATAAACTTTTGTTTGCACACAGTGATTGGGCTAGACATATGGGGAATGATTGTTGGGCTAATAAACATAGTCAGCAACTTTAATTAGTAGTATTAATCTATTCAAATTAATAAGAACTTGTATCTGCATTTAATGAACTCAGGAAAAGGGTAAAGCAGCATCATACATGAGTTAAACTATGTAGTTCGAGAAGCAGTCCAATAAATAGAGATAATTTAATTTAATAATTTAAAAAGATAATTTAGCTCAATTCACACAAAATACTCGGCACAAAAAAAATCGCAAAGGTGTTATAACTGCATATAAATTAATTTAAAATGCGTTGATAATCTTCTGTAATTTAGTTAGTAGAACTTTGGCTTATATAAGTTAAATTTTAAGAAAACAAACTTGAATGAAAATAAAATTATGTAAAACAAATATTTTATCCAGTTCAACGTTCAACGTTCAAATTCATTAAATTTGCATATTCAACCGCCGCTTCTTGTTATACCCCGTACCTATGAAATGAATAAAAGCAGGGCTAGTAAGTGGGAAAATTAAGAGAGCTAGTGTATCCAATTTCGCAATGTAGGTAGGTGCATACAATACACAGATCAAATGTTGAGCGTAGAAAGTTGTTATTTGAAATAAATACTTTACACAATAGAATTGATCAATCATGAAAAGTGCATTAATACCAGTTATTTAACTGCTGTTGGTTTTGTAAAATATTTTAAAATTATATTTAAAATATAGTGTGCAAGGTATTCTACAGTCGAGCGCGTCCGACTGCACGACTCCGTCTTTGTTTTAGTAGCATACGATTGTCGGCTATACCCTGGAGCGAGCCCTCTTTAAACAAAGCTTAAAAAACCTCATCATCAAAGCTCGATTATGAAGACCATGAATTTTGGGCAACCTCAGCAAAGTGCACAATAACTAACGGGGTTCTTAACTGTCTGCACATTGCTCGTTAGGTCTGCCATTGTCTATGCTATCGGTGTGTGTTGCCATATTTTTGGGGCATTTGGTAAGCCCCCATAAGAGATACATCATTAGGAATTATGTTAAAATTACCTGCCTATGCATAAAACCACTTGAAAACTCATTACAAAAGCGGTACACGCCGAGTTACATAACGCACACATTGCACTTGTACGCAGACAGAGTGAGTGAAAGAGAGAGAAAGAAGGGAAAGAGATAGGAAGAGTGGAGAGAATGAGAGAGAGACAAAGATTCTAAAACAGTTTACACCGTTTGCCCGCAAAAGTAGGCGCTACAAAAGTTGCTTCAGGGGCGTTAAAGCACTTAGATTTATGTCGCCCGATACACAAGTACACGCACACGCACACACGCATGCACAAATGCACACACACACACACTCACACACAGAAACATGCTCATACATAGTCGTGAGACTTGGGTTCGTTTTATGCATTTAATAAAAACTTTCACTTCAGCTTTCGCATTTTCCTGCTTGCTTTTGGTGTAATTTTTTTTTGCTGCTTTCTTTTTTGTGGCGCTGCAGCTAAAAGTTTTCCCGCTGCATTGAAGCCAAGTACTTAAAAAGCAATTTCCATTCGGGGCCAGCATAAAAAGGGCTGCTGCTGCTGCTGCTGTTGATGTTACTGTGGTCCAAAACTCACGCCCAGATATTAATGAAATGATTCGAGTGGAGTTATGCTTATGCTCGAATATACTTAATTTTGTATTCTTTATTTTTTTGTGGCTTATTAAAAAGTTAAAAACAGTTCGAGGTGTTGCTGTGGTTTGTGGTGCTGCGGTTCGTTCTGTGGCTCTGCGGTTCAGTGGTGCTCTGGCCTATTTGCGTACCAGGCAAAAAATATCATAAAACCCATCAAAATAATGTTAATTCATTAAGTGGCAGTAACTTGGTCGGGCGCCCAAGTGTAGGCTATAAAAATTTTACGCACAAGGCAGCCCCAGCAGCAACATCATCTAAGGACGCAAAGAAGGAGAAGAAGCAGATTGGCGGGGGGAGGAGGAGGAGCAGCAGCAGCAGCTGGCAGTCGGAGAATTGTTAGCGCCTTAGGTTGGGTTAGGCAACTTCAATGTGCACTGAAAATGAATGATTTTTATTTATATTTTATGGCTTCTTGTTTGGGGCTGGTAATTAGAGCAGCTTTATGTTCTGCCTTGCCTGCCAGGTGTATATCATGCCAACAACAATAACAACAACAACAACAACAACAACTACAGAAGCACCAGCTAACAATAAACTTGAAAATTATGTGAATGAGTTTCTTAACTTATTTTTGGTTGTGAAATTTTCCGTATAGGCTCTTTTCCAAAAAATAAAGAGAGAAAGTTGCCCTCGGTTCAAGATTTATATCTGGCACATGGCCAGGCAAGTCTGTCTGGCTGTCTGGCAGTCTGGCAGAGAATCTGGCAGCCAGGTCGACCGCCAAACAAACAAAAATTGAAACGAAACGAAACGAAACCAAAGGAAAGGAAAGGAAACAAACAAGCAAAGTTAAATGAACAACTTTTGTGCATTATTTATCTGCAAAATGAAAACATGAGCAAGATCGTTTGCAAGTCCTTTCGGCAGGACTAAGTAATACCCTAGCCAATACTCTGTTTAGACCGGATGCAGCATTAAATTTCACCGCTAGATATAAGAATCGCAAGTAACAATAAGTGGGTAGAGTTAGAGTTGTATCTTTTTTAAGACGCAAGTGTTATGTTGAAAGTGTGACCGTATCTTGACTGGTAATTCAATGGATATCAACAGTAACGGCTATTTTTGAGATCAAAATTTAATTATTTTTTTTGACCCCGTACGCTGATCAAGTTTGTTTTATTGATACCTCCCATTCATCGTCCGCTAACTACAAAGTACATTGTCTGATACTAGCGGTTACGACTGACTGTAATCTTTCTAAATACGACACAGTTTTTCATGCTGTTTAGCTAAACTTATAGACTCGCTGCAGTGCCAGCTATTACAGGGTATAACAAATCATAACCACAACACTGCGGCAGCATGGCACACCAAGAAGAAGACAACAGCTTGCCAGCAGCAGATGAAACCGCTGCCCCACTTGGCCTGCCCCCTTGCCAGACGCCTCGCAGCCTGGCTGACTGATTATGAGCTTTTGTGTTGGTATCTCCTTGAGAATGTGTGTGTGTGTGTGTGTGTGTGTTTGTGGTAGCCACTCATTTAATATTTTATGACTTATCTCTTTTCTATTAAGATATTTTAATGCACAACCAAAAATGTGAAGAGCCAACCACAGCAGCGACTGCGTCGAGGGGGCTCCGATGAGCGCCCATAAAATCTAATAAACATAAGTCAGTGCCTGACATGTGTGTGTGCGAGTATATGTATACTGTGTGTATGTGTGAGCATTGTATATTGTTGTGGTTTTGGCATTTTATGAGCTAAGGCTCCATGCAGCCTTCCCGGCACAGCCTTAACGTTTCCTGGCTTTATTGATACGCTCCTTCGCTTTTGCTTATTTTTGGTCGAGGAGCTGCAGGCAGCGATTTTTAATATGCATTAAAATTAATAAGAACACGTGTCGTACCGTTCTGACTTGGCATCGTCGCCATCGCTGCTGTCGTCCTCGTCTTCGTCTTCATAATTCCATTTTATCGCGCACAAATTTTTATAGCAATGCCACAGGCGTCGATTTTAAATAATGCCTCGACTTTGTAGTCCTCTTTGGCTTCGCAGCTCCCCCAAAAATAATGTGCAAGATACGCCGTTGATTTTGGCGCCATTTTGTTGGGTTGTTAATTTTATGCTCATGAGATAAGAAATTGTCACAAAAATGCTGGAAAATTGCTGTGCAAAATGCTTGAAGGTAGCATATTTATTACGAGAATAAAATTGTGCCATGCGATAAATGATAAATGGATCATTTCATTTCTCTCTACTCGCATCCCTCCTTCATCTGCTTAATCACGATGCGGCATCTGTCAGTTAAGCAGCTTGAATTACATGTGAATCTAACTGGTGAAACCAAAGTTATGCAAATCTTGAGCACAATTATAATTATAATTGCTGCTTCTTGGTACAAAGTGTCAAAGTTCTAATAGAGTCGAAAAGAAGAAGGAGACACTGAGTGAAATATCAAACGCGTTGTACTTGAATTAAGAATTTCCGGTATCATACGGCATGGTATAAATATATATATGTATTATATAAACTGAAGTTCGTTTGATGCATTTCTACAATAATTTAAATAATGTTTTCCTTTTGCTTTGTATGATCAAATCTACCACGTTTAGATATCCAGTTATAGTATTATTAAATTCAGCTTGGTGTGCGCCGTAAGCACAGTCTTTGATATGTCATAATATCTGGTTCTGACAAATGGGAGCACGACTACTTAAGTCAAATAACTGTCAGGTATGCGGCTAATAATCCGATTCTGCTCTCACATGTTGTTCGAGCCTGCGGCAAACACACTGGAGTGCTGGGTACGTGGACTAATTTAGTTGTAACTAATAATATGGCAGTTGGATAGGTTACAGCTGCTGTAATATGTGCTCTGGGGCTTTTAGGAGACGCCTTTGATTTGCTGTTGAGTTTAAATTGCCATTTGTGGGGCTGACACAAACAGCAAGTATTGGCAACGACGGTCTGTATACTATATTACATTATGATATACTTTGACCCTGGTCCTTTGTCAATGTGGCCATAATATAATATTGCTCTTTCTGCTGTTAAAATTTGTGGTACGTTGGCTAAAAACAAATTTAGTTGCATTACATGAGCAGCAACAACATTTGCAATAATAGCAGAGTCAGCGGAAATGCTTTGATTTCTGCTCCATACGCCGCCTGCCCCTCTTGACCCTCTGGCAACACACAGCACTTTCGTTACGCTCAGCAAGCGTTGCTCATACGCCGTGTATGTCCGTGCGAGTAGGGCGCAAAATAGCCACGAGTCACAGGTGGGCGTAATACAATTGCCACGCCTCTAACACAGCATCCGGGCTGCACACACATACATATACTACCTACTGTGGCAGGCTATGATATTTACACCCTTGGCGCTGCTGTTTAACCAACGAACAATAAAATGAAATTGAATTTGCGCTTTTAATGGCAAACGCACAAAGGCCATAACCGAAGGGTAGCGGCAGCAGCGAGGGGCGGGCTGAGGCATGTGTAATGGCAGGTGTGTATAATAAACAGAGACAGAGAGCGAGAGAGAGAGAGGGAGAGAGAGATAGCCTCACGCACATTTAATGCAGTTTTTGGCCTTTGCGCTTGCTGCTAACCGCCCATTAGCCATGCCCACAACAGAAACTGCAACTGCAACTGCAACTGCAACAACAATAGCAGCATTAAGCCAATTATATGCTGCACTTTTGACATTAAATTCGATTCAATTTATTTGCTGCCCTTTTGGCCAGCGGCTGCAGCAGCGTCGCCTCTCGACGGGATTTTAAAGCCAGCGCTGCTTTTTGCGCGCGTCGGGTTGCCTTGCCGTCCGTGGTTATTGTTTTTGACGTGGAATTTAATTTCGTACTCAAAGAAACGCACACCTACAAAAATACACCGATACACCGATACACGGATGTACCTATACACCTACACACAAACCCGCTTTTGTTGTCGTTTCCGTGGCAGAGCAAAGCGGAAATTGTGCGTTAAACGCAAAAGCGAAAAAAAGCTCTGAAAGCCAATAAAAAATACCCTGAACTGAGCGGGTAAATATTTTTAAAGTATATATACGCTTGCCAGCTTATATGTTCTAATTCCCAAAATTCTGTATTAATTCTTTTTCTAAAAATAATTTACATTTCTATTGTATTACATTAAATTAAGGAAATTGTTTAAATCACCACATGCTGCGTACAATATTTGCTATTTATTGTATATTATTATTGCAATTTGGCAACCGACAACAATAAATTAATTTGCGAAAATATTTCCAAAAGCTACAAGCTGCAAATGAGCTGTTTTTCCAATAATGCTGAACGAAATTAGTTTTATGAGGGTTGATGTACGCACTAATTGCCTTTCAAGCCAACCCTGGACAACAACCATAAGAGCAAGCCTACCTATGAACGGCGCAGTCACCAGATGATCAAGCTGATGTTTCATTAACGAATACACAAGCCAAGCAGCTAAAAGTGGAGCCGGAAAGCGTTTAAAAGCTAAGCCAATAAAATAAATATATTTATTTGAACTGATTTATGATATTCGACAAAAAAAATGAATACGCATTTTTATTTTTGCAGTTAATTAAACAATAAAATTAGCTGTCAACATTGCATATTTTTTTAAATTATTGTTTTTGTGCTGAAATGTTTTTTCTACTGAGGGTTTTTATGTAGAAAATGCAATAATATCGTTTAATTGAAATTTGTAACATGTATGTATATTTCTACCAAATACTCAACGCAAGCTAATTACAAATTTTAAATTTAAATCTTGTTTAACTGCAGTAAATTGTAAAATGATTTGAAATTTGATGCTTTAAGTTTTATTATGAGAACCAAATTCTTGTAGATCTTGAAAAATCACCCTATATAAGAAACTGGAAAAGAATAACTGTAACATTTTACAAAATATCACTGCGTTCTTTTATTTGGAAGTTGCCCAGTTGCATCTAAATTTTGAGTTGAGTTTATTATCACTGGTAAGTCGAGTCATAATTTAAAGCATTTTTTATGATCAGCGACTGGTATCCGTTGACCAACGGCTGCCTCAGGTCTTAGAGACCAAACATTGTGTTGAAAACTGAACAATTTATGTTTTCTATTATGCAGAGCGACTGCGACTGTCGGTTTGTTTGCCATTTTCATATGTTACACGCATCGCCATTGTTATGACTGTTGTTGTCGTTGTCGTTGTAGTTGACTTAATGGCAGACGACATTGTGAACATTATGCTGACATAATAATATTTTTGTTGCCGTCATGATCTGCATGCCATGAGCAGAGCAGGCAGCTACTGCAATCGTTTCCATTTTCATACTCATTCCCATTCAAATTCTATCTAGCACTATAGAATGACTTTACATTTCTACTGACTGACTGACTAACTAACTGACTGACTGACTGACTGACTGACTGACTGACTCTCTGCCTGACTATGGTCTGGGGAAAAGTGCACACATTCGACGACTGACTTGCCATTTGTCTGGAGCATTATTCACAGAGGAAAACTACACATCCTCCTCTAATGCCCTTGCAGAGGCTGGTGCAATCTGCTGCAGCTTCAATAAATTCCAAAGAAAATGCATTTTTATTGCAAAATATTCCCTATCAGAAAATAACTCCAAGCCTTCGTAACCATTAAGGCACAACATAATCTTTGCTTGCTTCTAATAAGGAATGTGCTTTTTGTGCATCTAAAACAATGCAAAATATTTATTATTAGTTTAATTAGTTTTGCCCCTGCTGTTCTTTCAGTAAAAAGTTTGAAAAAATTCATTCATTGAAGCTGTAATAAAAATCCCCTGTGGCTTTTTTTATTTGCCTGCAAAGCTTTGCACCTCATACAAGTCAAAGGAAAGTTAATTAGAAAGGCTGAATTCCGACAATGTGCACTGGTACAAATATCTAATTTTGTTTTTGCATGGAATTAACATTTTCATGGAGAAGTAAAATAAATATGATCTTTTATATTAACCAACTACATATTCTCTATACTTTCAAATCAATATTTGCAGCCCTGACTGGCGTCATAATTTGAGCTTTTCCTGTTTTTCAATTTTGCAGCAAATATATAAAAATATACAAAATATATAAAATTATTGACTTCAATTTTTTTTTATAGTTTGACTATTTTACACCTGATTGCAAGCTATTTTCTAAAACCGAAATTTTGCGGATAATTTAAAGCACATCTAAAAATATAATCAATTTAAAGCTGGGTTTACAAACAGTTTTCAATTAAGAGCATCATATATCAGCTCTTAAGTATGAATACCACATTGCGATAGCTTTTGGTTACGGCTTTTAAATTTCATCTTCAATTGGTATTTATTAAGGTTTAGGTCAGTTTATATTGAAAGCCCAATAAACAACAAAAATATGCGCATATAAGATATGGGTAAAAATCCACAGAATCTTTTTCAGCCATGCACATGATTAGAAAATATTCGATTGGGGGGTCAGGATGCCAGGCCCAGCAAGAAGTGTGTATCATGTGGGGCTCCTCAGCCCGAGCTGCGGACAAGTGTTGAGCTTATTTGTGGAGAGGAGGGCGGGAGGTGATATGCTTGTGATTGGAGCACGAAAGCGAGACGTATGATGATGTTGATGATGACAACGACAACAACAACGTCAGCCAGAGTGACGAGTGCGATACACACACACACACACACACATGGTTCCACTGTCAAACACACACAGCGAGTGAGCGTGGGGAGGGGGCGGTGGTGGGGGTGTCATAAACAACAGACAAGTTGCACATGCAGTGCCAAGTGCAAAATGTAACTGTATATGTGCATGCATGTGTGTGTGATAGAGTAGTGTGTGTGTTTCGTATGGAGGCTTCACCCAAGCTGGCAAAAGCAAAAAAGTCAGTTAGTTAGGGCTGGCAGCAGTGGAGCCAACCGGTCTGTGCATATTTTAACTCCCACTGGAAAAATTTCACAAGACAGTTTAGAAGCTATGACGAACATGCCAGCCCCATGGACTGAAAGGGCTCGGAGACATGGCAAGGCGTGGCAGAGGATTGGCAGCATAGCCAACAACTGTGACCAAACAATGTTGAAGCTTTGATGAACCTTAAAAGGCAACAACAACAACAATAACAACAACTGCACACAAACACCTACACTCGGAAAAATATATAATGAATTCTTCTACAAATTAAAACTATAATAATTCGTCTTATGTTCTAGAATTGCAGATTGAGAATATAATTGCCGATTAAGTTAAAATCAACTGCACAGAATGATTAAATTAGTTACGAATAGTATCTTATTTTAATCTTAAAATAAAAACAAAATCATAAATAAATAATAAATAATAAACGGATCTAAGTGAAGAATTAGAGTTTTGAATCAAACCTTTTTCTGGCTCATTGAACTTTTGAAACCGGAAATTCTGCATTCATGAACAAAAGCTCTTAATTTGTTTTCAGTGTACGTATAGACAGAGTACAACAACTGTGGGGCGAATATGACAAAATACTGCATAGAGCGCTGTGCATTGTAAAGTGTTTCTACCATAGCTGGTGCACGCCAACGGGGCGTATGAGTGTTAAAAATTGTGCACTCTGGATGATTTGAGGCAGGGGGCATGGCTGATAGTCAGAGCCACAGCCTGCTGACTTCAGAGACCGACTATGCGTGTGTCTGTGTGTGTGAGTGCATGTGTGTGCGTGTCTCTGTGTATGTGTGTTGACTCGTCACTTTAAGCAAATGGAGATGAATGCGTTGTCTGTGCTACTGGGAACAGTATAGAATATATATTGGCATATTTTATGCATGCTTTTACCACAAAAGACTGCACACATACACACGCACACACACATAAACAGAGACACACATACACATAAAGCTCCCCTCGAGTACCTTTAGTAAATATCTATGCGGTTGCAATGAGTTTTACATTGACCATTGATAAAACGGAACGGTGGCCACTTCTCCAGTTACTGTTTGTTGTTGTCACTTTTTCAATTAAGTCTTTATAGCATTTGCCTTGGTTTTGCTAACTGCTAAATAAAGCCATGGGAAGCTTTGTGTTTTTAACTTGTGCCAACCACAATTCAGAATGCACTTAAATCTTATGCGGTTAGTATTAAGTTATTGAAGTTATACTAACCTCAATGCAATTGCCTTGCAAGAAGTCACTTATAATTTTATTACGTGCTCTCAAGTGAGAAGCAGTTCGAATTTGTCGCAGTTTGACAAGGTTTTAAAATATGTAACAGTTCTAATAAATATGTTGCTGATGGTGAAGATAAAATACAATAGTGTAGATTTATGGAAATATTGAAATTCTTTAAGTTTATTACATACTTGTTATAGCAATTCTAAAGGAAATCAATACTTTTACATTGCCACATTTAATTTACTGAAATTTATATTATTCCAGCATTGAATTAAATTGCCAAAAGATCTGGAATCGATTGGATATAAATATCCAAAAATTTAATTATTTTGAAGAATATTTTCGGCTTATTTTGAGGAGGAATAAGTAGGGTGACTTTTGATAAAAATCATCTTCAAATCAACGTGCATTTTGTGCAAAATACATATATTTATAATTTAACAACAATTATCCTTAATAATTTATTGTGTGGGTCTCTTTGACTAAATTTTGATTAGAGTATAGAAGCTAAAATGGCAGCTTAGTCATAGTTTTCAGACAGCACAGTTCTGTTGGCAGCGTATAGTACTAGCAAAAGTAATAACATGCGCATATTTATGTTGTTTCAAAATGCATCAATATGCAAATGACACGCTGCAAAAAGTATGCAACAGTTTTGAAGTTTGATTTTGTGCTCTGCTGTTAAATTGTTGAACGGCTTTTGACATTTGGATTTATGTATGGTGGAGCTGTATGCTGGTCGAAAAGTTGCTATCGTTATAATTGATTAATTAAATCTATGGCCAGCTGGCACGCACAGAGACACACACATATGGACTGAGAGATACAGAGACAGATACACGTATACATTGAAAAGTACTAACACAGAGACAGTTGCATATTTGCTGCTAAAAGTTGAGAAAAAGTTGTCACAGCTAAAAAGTTTCTATAACAAATATTTTTGGCTTTTTGTTTTTTCTGCTTTTACTTTGCATATTCTTGTTCGAGTTTGACATACGAGTTGAATCCTCATGTTGCTCACTTGTCAGCTTGTCAATTGCCAGCAGACAGTACGCATTCAGTGGATGGAGTGCGGGGGGTGCGGGGGGTGCTGGGGGCGGAGGCACACGTCTGACTGATATGTCATTACATATATGGGCACTTGAAAAGTTTCAAATGAAATGTGTAAAAGTTGAAGTTGAGGGAATGCTCTAAACGCAGCAAGTTAACTTAACGTTGCCACGTGCTCCTAAGTGCCCCGTCCCCTGAATCTAGCCATTGCCTGGCACGTTAACTGTAATCAGATTAATAACGGTAAACAATTGCAGAGGTATGCGAGTGCACAATTTTACTTTCGGTTAGTTGATTGAAAAGAACTGCAACTGCTTTTCTTCTCTTCTCTGCTGCTATAATCTGAAAGTGTCCAAGTAGAGAATCGTACGCAGTAAGAAAATTGGTTCTGTTTTTCAAGCTCCACCACTTTTGCTTTTAGTACGATATCAAATGCATTAATTAAGCAACGGAATTCTAGAGTTTTTCTCTCTGTGTACAAGCGCACTCATACTCAAAGTTTTACTCATACTCTCGCCAAAACACCTCACATGCCAGTTAGATTAAATTTCATTCTGAAGTTGAATTATTGACAACGGAAATTGATGTCATTGACTCGTTGCAACTGGCATTGGCATTGCCACTGCCACTGCCACACGTAGTGGCAGCAAATGCTGATTGCGATTAGACGTTACTCTGGCTGCAAAGTTGCGCTGTTTGATTGATTTATGTGTGGAGCGTAGACATTGGCACGCGTCTGCTTTATGGCAGAGAGACGATTGAGAATCAGCGTGCACCAAAGGCGGATCCAGATTGTCAGTTAAATGAAGAGTTCCTGCAAGCCAAGCAAACCAATACAGACTGATTTGCGAGAGTCTGCTTAATTAAAAATTGCAGTTGCTTTGAGTTTATGTTTTCACTAGGTATACAGAACTCCCTTTGAGGTTGAGGTTCATGAAATATTAATTAATACAAACTGTATACTCGATGTTTTCATGCGCATATTTTGTTAAATTATTTGCGATTTATTTAAACGAAAGTTCGTATATTAAATTGTGGCCAATTTGCTGGGTGTGCAATGGGGCGTATGCGTGCTGTTGATTTATCGCAGAGATTATAAGGTGTGTGGGTCCACTGCCTGCTGCTGTCATCTAACTGAGTTTGAGTCAATTGATAATTTTAATTAAGCGCTAATACTTTAATTTATTATCATTATGTTGATGTGGCAAGTTCATTTTGCATTGCGTTTGATTTTTACGTGCTGCTGCCAGCCGTACCTGGCGTATGAGTAATGTGTCATTAGCTTGTCAGCCCATTCAGTCAATCAATGCTTCGCTCGCTCCGCCGTCTATGAAATTTTAATATGCTGCTATTTAATTTTATGAATTATTGATGCATATTCAGCGCGTTTCTCCGCCCTAGTAAATATGCACAGAGTATATGCATATATATCAGAGATTGTGTTTGTGTGTGTGCGTGTGTGTGTGTGTATGTATGTATTTTGACAATTAGGCCTAAGGGCAGTTTTTTATTGAATACTATGTAGTGCTCGTAATACTCTCCTGTTATTTGCGGTTGATTTATGCGGTCGATCAACTCGGGATTAGTTGGATTTCCACACCACAAACTGTGTGCATATGTGTGTATATGTGTGTGTGTTTTGTCCGTTATATTGCAGTTCATTTTAATTATAAATTTCCTTTATGTTGCATGTTGTATGCAGCATACCATGAAATTCCACTTAATTGACTGTTTGACTTACCTGCAATAAAATGAAACAAGAGAAATTGTGATTTAGTACATGGCAAATAGATTCATTCACATGCATATTTATATTGATATTGATATTCATATTCATTTCTATATTGCCTTCGACAAATGAAGAATATATTTGCAATAATTTCAACTGCTCGTTTAATTATGAATTATGGTGAGTGCTGACCATAAAAGTCAATCAGCAAAATGATTAGAACGCGTTTAATTCTCTTAATACACAAGCATTATTTACAGTGTATCTGTGTCTGTTAAACTAACAGAATTATAATAAGTCTTAAGTGAAAGCTTTTAATATTATGTGGCTGCTGTGGAAATTAAATTTTTCATTTTCAATCAGCGTCAGCTTGGACGTGTCCCTGGCGAATTTAGCCAGAAATGTCCCTTTTTTATGTATAAAACTTATGTGTGAAATTTAATATTTGTGTAGATACACACACTCACACCCACACACACACAGCAATACAGCAGCAATGCGTTGAGCAAATAAGCAGAGGGCATGAGGAGACGGAGGCAAGCCTTGGCGGCTTAGCGGCAAAATCAATGACACAATAAATATTTGTGCAGCGCTTAAGCACAGAGTGTTTAAGGCTGAGAAGACTATGCTCCAATAGAAATAAATATATATACGGATATTGTGTATATATGTTTCTATATATATGTATTTATTTATCCATGTTGGAGAGAGAGTATCTGGCAGCTTGTCTAGGGATTGAGCTTTAAACGAAGTCAAGCCATGAGTGCCAACAACTGTTACTAAACACACATATAGTATAAGCAATGTATTGGAGTGTGTTTGTGTGTGTGTGTGTGTGGGTGTGGGTGTGTGTATGTCGGTATATACATATGTGCCAAACAGTAAGCCATCTTGGAAATGGCGTGCTCGCTTATTTGAAGTTTATTTCTTCTTTAGTCTGCATTTATATTCGGCAAACTTTCTTTATTTTCCTTTTTTTTTTGCAAAAATTTAAGTGTGCCATGACATAAGTACACACACACTCTCATGTATTCGGAAGTGTGTCTGGCAGTAACGCGCATGTTTATTGCACTTTAGGGAATATCGCTCCTGACCCAACCCAAGTTAGACCCCAACAACTCAACTCAACTCAGCTGAACTGAGCTCCACTCGCACTGCTGCTGCTGCTGCTTCTGCCAGGCAAAACGTCGCTTAATGTGGCAGAAAAATGTGTAAATTACGTCGAAGCAAGCACTGTATCTGTTTTTGTATATGTGGCATATATACACACATGTGTGTGTGTGTGTGTGTGTGTGTCTGCGAGTGTGTCACAAGTAAATTGAAAAATGTAGCGCATTGCAAAAATGGAGAAAAGTGTGGCAAATTAAATAAAAACGGCAATGGCGGAAGATATATGGATATGGGAAAATGGGCAAAAATATCACGAATATAGTATATTTGACTTTCTGTTTCAACCAGAGTCATACTTTCTCTCTGCTGTGCATTTAGATACTTTTAATTAAATTGTCCATACATAAAGTTTAATATAATAAAATAATTCAATGAAATGTGGACTTCATTCAGCTATCAAACAATGAATATATGGCTTAGAAATAAATAAATAAAAAAAAGAAGGCAGCGCAGACTTTAAAGCATTGTACATTCAAATAAGTTAGAAGAAGCTGCTGCGCTTCGTATGATCTTTTATAAATATTTTTATTATTATTATAAAAGTTCTGAAAATTGCTTTAGATTTGAGGGAGATAGCTCAAAGGCATAGGGGTTAACTAATAGATGGCAGCCACAAAACTATGTGCCAAAGTGTGTCAATTTACCCAACTGAGCTATAGAGGGGAAACAATGAATTGTCGTGACACAAATTTGATGATAGCATAAAAATCATTGCATTGTTGCAAAAGTTGCAATCGAATGAGCACAATAGAAGCGCAAAAGGATACACATAACAAATCAGTGCCAAAAAATGCAAGTAATAACTCAACAGTCCGCTGCGACTACGTCTCATTGTATTCACAATTTTATACTCATTTTTATTGCTCATCATGCGCACTGCGGTTCCGTGTATTTTGCCCTTTGTTTTTCCTTATGTGTTTGTTTTTTTTTTTTTGTTAGTTTTTTTATTTATCAGTTTTATGGGTTTCCGTATTTTGGGTATTTGTTAGTGGAATCCACGAATCGCCGCATTGTAGTTTTTGCTCAACGGAAGGTACAAATATCATGCGCGAAAAATCAGAATGTTGTTTATGTGATTTATGCACCAGGGCATGGGGGTGTTGGGAGCATGCTAAACCAGTTGGAGGTGTCAGCGGTGCTATGGCCACGCCCCCAGATCCCTACTCTGGCCGTTGGAACCCTTTGGCAGTTGAATCTACCGTACAGAATGTGCATAAAACATGTGAAAAACATTGCTGCCAAATGAAATGCGCATAAAAGGGAAACAGGCAACGTGATATTCCATGATACTCCATACTGCAGCAAGTGGGCACCAGGTGGCGCTGCAGTGCACTCTTCGCCCATTGACAAACTGATGGACAGCTCAATTCAGATCTCCCGCCGCGAACTGAGGCACATTACAGGCACTTGCATAAATAAGCACGCAATTGAGACAGTGGGAAATGTGAAATAAAAACAGTGGAGGGAAATTGTGGAAATGTGGAAATATGAAAATCCGCTGGCATGGCTTTTAACTTTCGAGTGCGGGCTTAACATGTAGCTAGCAAAAATGCTGGAGCAACATTTATATTTTAATTACAAGTTTTTCTCTTCAACTTTGCTGTCAATCAATGCCCGGGCAAAAGTTTTTCAATTTTGCAGCAACAAATAGCCAACAATGGCTGTTTATATACTCAGTATAGTCGATTCAATCAATATGGGACACAATTGCTCCATTCACACGCCCATTTTGGCAGCTGTGTAGGAGGTAGGCGGCGCCTTTTATATCCTGAATTTCCCTCAACCCCTAGCTCCCTGTTGCGCCCTTGATATAGTATAGCTCAGTCCATCCCAGTCCAGCCCAGTCCAGTCCAGTCCAGTTCAGTTCAGTTCAGTCCAGTTGAGTTCAGTTTGGCGAACTTTCGCTAACAAAAAATTAATTTAAAAACTTATTTCAATATCAAAGTGGGCCCAAAGCAGAGCCAGTGGCAGCGCCCACAACGAAAGCGGCACAAAGCGTGTAACATTTTAATAAGATTAAAATGAAAATGTCGTAACAGTTTTTCCTTTTCGCTCTTCCTTTCAGCACCGCCAACAACAAGAAAGTGAAAAACGATGTGCGAAAATCGCCACCAAGAAGGCGTGAGTTATCTTGCTCAGCCACAGCCTCAGCCTCCTCCTCAAGGCCCCTCAACTTTCTATGGTTGTTTCGAAAGCTCTTTGAAGCCTTAAAAACCAAAAGTCACAAGAAGAATATATATTAAATTAGATAATTTGCGATTGATTGAAACTGAAAAGTGAAAAAAGCCAAGATATAATTGTTGAATATTATTTTTAAACGATTTGTGTTTGCAATAAAATAGAGCATTGTTATAACTTGATTGAATTTTAATTAACAAGTGGCATGAAATTCTTCTCTAATATATATATATATATATATACATATATATTTTCATGCAATAGAAAACATTGCTTGTGTTTATTTAACCATTTTCTATGCGAACTAAATATATCTGCATCCATCTGCACACTTTAATCTTTTATCCATGGCTCATAATGGCGTAACCTAATATCAATTAAAAATTTATATTTTAGCAAGCCCTTGCATATCAGTTAAAAATGGCATAAATCCATCTTTATTTTACCGTAATTAATAAGCTGCATGAAACTCTTCTAAAACACAAAATTTTAAATTACCCCACGCAAACCGAAAGCATAAATATTTATGCCTTTCTGCAATTAATACCAAATGGCATTGAACAAATTAATTAAAAGTGCAGATAAAACACGTAATTTCAGCTTAAGGAAAGTACGGCAAAGACCAAATAGAAAGCAAACAAATAAAAGCGGATAAAATAACTGAAATTCAAGCAGCATAGAGGGTCATCGAAAATAGAAACGGAGTACGAAGGAAATGGACTTGAAGACAATTATTTACAATGCGATGTGTTTAAGCAAACAAACACGAACAAAACACAAGTGAACTGTGTGTATCTTAAGCCAAGAACACTAATTTTCCAGCGAGCAAGGAACACCCGGATGCTGAAAAACTTAAGTAGCAGAGGCAACATTTTTTCCAGCTCCCCGCGATCGCCCACGCACTCCTCAAAATTGGGGCGTGCAACGCTGAGTGAGAGCTTCAGAACATGCCGCATGGCTGCAAAGCATTGCGACATAAAGCGGCGAAAGTAATGCCAGCGATGCAGTGTGGGCGTGGCACATGAAACGCCAGCAAAAGAAAAACCGCTGCAAATCATTCAACGAGCACAAAACATAAAAGCTGAGCGCTTGGGTGCAACCACACCGAACGCACCACAACGCCATTGCCATTGCCTGCTAATGCCATTCGGGTGGTTGGTGTTGTTGTTGTTGTTGTTGGTTGCTAGTTGTTGCTGCACTTGCAACGCATTTGAGAGCGTACACATTTTTGGCACAATACAACAAAATTGATTTGAAACATGCATCAGTATCAACAACGTCGACAGCGCCAACCCCGCTGCAACCTTTTCAGCCACTTACTTAGGGTTGTTGCCGTTGTTGTTGTTGTTGTTGCTGCAGTAGCTGTTGCTGTTGCACTTGATGCAAGTCTTGCCGCACTCATGTCATTCAATTGAATAGCGCTCATTCATTCAACGTTTTGCAACTTATATGAAGCAGCAGTTGAAGGATCATTAGCTGCAAGCTTTTAGCGTGGCTGCCAGACAACATTGCGTATGAGTAATGTATGCATTCAATTTACATTGATTGCCGATGGCATGGCATGCAGTACATGCCCCCTATATAGTTCTGTTTGGATTTGTATACCTGCTATATATGTCTGAATATACAAATATTCACATTGAAACTCATACTTAACTTTGACTTTAAGCTGCTTAAAGTGCTGGCAAATGCTAAGCTGCAGAGAATCAGCTTACCGAAAATGTTTCCTACGCATATTTAGGGGCTTATCAATGTGCTATTATAAACTAAATGTGCAGCATATACATTTGAGCAAAGATGATGGCTTATGTTTAGTAGGTGTATAGTTTTAAGTGCAGAATGCTGATGGTCAATATTTAGCAAGTTTGTTTTTCAGTTTCTAAGTTCTTAACTGTTTGAATAAGGTCAGTTTTTACAGAAAACGTTTTTAACCGCTATGGTTTTTTTGTGGTTAGCAAGGAATGGAATGAAGCTATCAAAATTCTAATATTTGATCAGTTTCCAGCAATAACGTGATACGATAACCTAAATAACAAAAAATTGTGCCTCTAGCTCGGACATGGCTATATCGACTCAGCTCGTCATACTGCTGAATAACATATGCAATTTGTAGGGTCTATTGCCGCTCCTGCTGTGTTCATTTGATACGTTTTTAGACCCTTTACTTTAAAAAAGTAAAAAGGGTCTATTAGTTTAGTGCAAAGAGGAAATGTGTGTAACACCCAGAAGGAGGCGTGGCAGACCCCACAAAGTATATATATTCTTGATCAGGACGACAAGCCGAGTCGATATAGCCATGTCCGTCTGTCCGTCTGTCCGTCTGTCCGTCTGTCTGTCTGTCTGTCTGTATGTCTGTCTGTATGAACACCTAGATCTCAGCAACTATAAGAGCTAGAGACACCATATTTGGGATTTAGGTTCTCCTAATCAGTAAGCAGCACGAGTTTGTTTTAGATTTTGGATACCTCTTCCCCTTCCTCCGTAAACCGCAAAAAGCTGCTGTAGCCACAGTTTCCAAGCTATTGATTTGTAATTTGGTATTTAACTAGTGTATGACATTCTCTATCGACGCTGTGAATTTTGTTTCGATCGGATAAGAAACAGCGAACATATGCCACAGACAATTTACCGCACTAGGCAGAGGGGGGGTGGTGTGCCTTGCATACGCGGGTAGCATAGTGTGTGTGCGTCTGATTGTGTTTGTGTGTACATATACTCAAAGTAAAGGGTCTCCTACGGTCGGTTACGTCCGACTGTAGCATCCGTCCCACTGATTTTTTTTATTTTTTTACTAAAACACATGTAGCTGCCGCCGTTCAACTTAATTTTAAATATTTTCAACAGGACATACAAATGCTGACTGAACCATGGCATCATGTGTATGTTTCACTAGAATCTTTTTTACTTGTCACCCTAGTTGTTGTTGGTGCTACATTATCACGTACACTAATGCGACAAAAGCGCAACGAGTAGCAAAATGTTTTCCGAATTTACTTAGCTATTGCCTGGTTTCTTCGCATCGACAGGCTGCGTCTTACCCTCAGTTTGCTTTGTATGTGATTTTTTTCATGGTGCTTGGCCCTGGTTTATTTACATGCCGTGTGCCACATCCGCTCCCGCTGCCGTTTCCTGGCGTTTCTTTGAGCGCAAAATATGTTCCGCTGCTGGGAGACAAACGCCGAAGGGGCAGCGGGAGAAATGCTCAAAATAATATTCGGTACGCGCGTGCCTTTTGGCCGCGGCACACGCGTCGTATGCGCACTCCACTGGTATTAGTATTTGCATCTGTGTTTGTTCATACGTTGAGCGCAGTTTAAACAGAGGCTCGGCAACCTAAACCGCAACTTTGCCATGCAGGGCAGCGCACAGGTGTGGGCCAGACGAGGCAGACGGGGCAGACGTCACTGCGGCTGTGGCAAATGCGGCAGCCTGTCAAATACACACACATACACACAATATATGGTACAGTCTCTGCCACAGTCTCAGTCGCTGTCGCTATCGCTGTTGCCGTTGCCGTCAGCGTCGAGTGATGTGTTTATACATTTCGGGAAATGACAGAAATTGAATAATATTTATGCGCTCCGCACACTGTCAACCCACACAGCGAAACCGCACAGGAAACCAAAGAGAAAGGCAAAAACTGAGTGGCAGAGCGGGAATTGGAGGTCGCATTGAACCGCAGCTCATACGAATGGAATGTATGCGAAGGTCACTTTATGATATGCCGCTGAAATGTGGGCATATGAACCGGCAGCTTAAATTTAAAGTCAATCCATAGGCAATTTATTTCAAGTCAGTAAACTGGCACGGAAACAGAGTTTTGACATTTCTGACAGGTACTCGGGGTCAAAGCTCAAATCGAGTATGTCTAAGGCACAGCTAAGCCTGTTCGGAATTAAATGATTTCGTTTAATTTATATATATATACTTTCTATGCGTATCTACACTCAAAAAAATGCTTATTTAATAGTTGATTTCTTCTTATTTAAGGACGTAATGTAATTAAATTTTACAATCCAATTTAAGATGTTTTAATTTATTAATTTAAATTACACTCATTTATCCTAATGGCTAAACAAAAATAATATTCAAAACAAAAATATTTTAATTTTCATTTCGAACTGTATAGAATGTTTAAGCGTCATTCGTTTAAGGTTTAACAACAAGAGTTAGGGGTCCACAGATTAAATATAAAGAGTTAATTCCAACCAAGGCCAAACAATGTGAAATTTTGATGGTTTATTGTTTGCTTCAGAGTCTGCATTTTGTGTTGGCTTTAATTTAACTTCGTTTTATTTCTGATGAGGAACTTTTCGCAGGCAGCTAAGATAAGAGAACAAAAGAAGCTGTGACACGGTAGGGCAAGCGTATTATAGCGTTAGCCATTGTTGTATTTGTTAGGGTTACTTTTGTTGTAGTTATTATGGTTATGGTGAGCGGTGAATGCTGACCTCATACCACAGCACTCGGAAGATGATGTGCCATGGCCAGAGTTGCAGCGGAGACCGCATGCCACAAACGCTTAATCAAATTAACGCGTCTTGACTGCAACAATAACATCAACAACAACTCAAGCAGTTATTATAAGCCAGACATATTGACACTGAGGGGCGTGGTCAGTTACCTTGTGCCGTAGTTTTTCGCATGGCTTAGGCTCCGGCCCAAGATTAGCATAAGATGTAATTAGTCGCTGCTCTTGACTAACTAATTAATTTTGTGGCAGGCGAAAGGATGCTTGGTTCGCGTGGCCTTTGACAGATTGGAGAGAGCCAGCCAGTGTGGCCCTGAGCGATAAATTTGTAATTATGTTGAGTTTATGGCCGAGCCATAGAAGTGTTTGGGGCAGGCCAATGGCCTGTGCTTGGCGCAGTCCTTTTCTCCAAGGACCACGGTGCAACATGTGTTGCGGAATGTGGCATGTTGTGCTAAGGATATTGCTAAACAGGATTTCCAGGCTACAAGGCATTTAACAAAATGCTGCAAAAGAAATGCCAACAGCAATAAACAAATGCAGGCACACAGACAATACGCCTGCACAGTGGTGCAAGTGTCAATTGAAATTCCAAGCAACAACTGCGCACAAGTTAAATCTATTTCTGAACACAAATGACATTTTGCCGCATTATTTGCTAAAGAATTGGTTGCTTTTGCTCCACTGTAACATTAGGCAAATGCATGGCAATGTGACTGGTGGGCGTGTCATCGAGACGCTTGTAGTTGTAGTACCAGCAACGACAACAGCAACAGCAACAGCAACAGCAGCACATTTCAAATGCAAATGTGTTTGTGGTGTAAATGCAGTTTTACAAAATATTTTATATAGGCAAGGCGACAGTCTTTAGGGGAGAGGGGTGGGGATTTGCTACGTCTACACAATGTGCATAAAATTTGCAGGATTTACATTTTAAAAACGCACAGACAGAGCAACGTCTGCCACATTGGAATACAAGTTGGCCAAATGTGGTTTTAACGCTTTACGACTGCCACGACGTCGACGGCGCTGTCGACTGCGACTGCGACTGCGACTGCGGCAGAGACTGCGCGAAGACATAGCCAAGCAATGCAATTTGGCTAAGTGCGTTTGGGTTGCTGCAGGGCCAACAGTGAAGCGGTCCAGCGAAAGAGGGTTAAAGAGTGTTACACAAAGAGAGGGACGAATATACCAGAGAGTGTGAAAAGAGGATGACTAAAAAGTCAGGAAGAGGGGTAGGGTTCCGACAAGCAACTACTGTAAATGAAAATTAATGCATATGTATATTGTGTGTACACTGATAAAATCCAAACAGAATCTAATCATTTTTTTGTTTTATTAATTGTTATCGTGAAACCTTTTTTGGAAAATTAAATTTTAAAAGAAGAAGATTATTTCTTAAATATATTGCAACACTTATTATTAATTTTTTACGGAAACCTCGATTACGAGTAATGCAGGTTATAGACATTTCTGCTTTAAGCAGCCAAACATTTAATAAAAATATCTTAGTTCTAAATCATATTACCGATATTTTTTAACAGTGTAATTTTGTATATGAGCATATGGCCAATCAGCTGGAAATGTTTGCTGGCTTGGGCCTAGGCCAGAATGTATTTTGACTACCCTGCCAGGCTGTTGGCATAACTTGCCACTTGCCATTTGCAACTTGCAACTGGCAGTTGGCACAAGGCTGCGTAAATCTACGGCTGAGCGGGCTGCTTTTATAACGAGCTTTAGGCATTTAGATAAATTTGAAAGCTGATTTGCAAAGCCACGAAGCGCAGGAAAGAAAACGGTGCGAGAAGTGAAGAGAGTTTAAAACGAATAACGAGGCAGAGAGCGACGGAGGTACGCCCATTTAGCATTAAATGTGCAGAGTTTTGTCTGGGCCGGCAAACTAACCACATGAAAGTCGCTTAAACAACAAACACACACAGACAAATACACATACAAGTGCAGTGCACATGTTGCAACACGACAAGCTGAAGTTGTGTGACACAGAAAGAGAAAGAGAAAGAGAGAGAGAGAGAGAGAGACTGAGAGAACACAGCAGAGAGACAGACTTTCGGGCAATGGCAGAGTGTTGCCAACACTCGCCTCAAAAAAGCATCGATCGGAACGACTAAAACGGATAGAAACTGGAGAGTAATTTGGGAAAAAGTCCATGATATTTTCGTAGCTTTTATTTAATTTGGATTTAAAAAAGCAACTATGTAAGGCTGGGCTACAACAAACAACATATTTTTTAATATCCATGCAATTTTTGAGAATTTTGTTGAACTTTATTATAAAAACGTTAACTTTAACGTTAATTTCCATACCATAAAATGAGAATCTTTAGTACCGCACAGGATTTTGCAATGCCGGATGACCTGTCCGGAAAAAGGCCAAGCTGGCAACACTGCAGTGGGCAGACCTTAAACGAGTTAGACGCTGGCTTGGGAGAAGGCCGCCCGCCCAACAGGACAGGGCAGAAAGCGAGGAGAAGGGGCAATTGAGACCAGGAGGCAAGAAGTGTAAAGAATGCCACTGACAATGTACAAAGTGCAAAACTAATTTTACAGAGTGTAGCTTGCAGCAGCAGCAGCAGCAGCAGCAGCAGAAGCTGCGGAGACAAATGCTCAACAGCCCGAAGAGTCATGCAGAGCTTGCAACATGTTGTAAGAGTATCGGCGTGTGTGTCTGTGTGTGTGTGTGTGTGTGAGTATATGGGACATGGCTTGCAGCAGTTGCTGGAACAAGTTTAAAGAGAAATCTATCATACGTCATGTTGTGCCATTGCCACAATGTGACCTTACCCAAACCCATATGTGAGCTGCTATTTGCATTGTATTTGCGCAGCAAGAGGAAATGTTTTATTTGCATGTTCTCAGATTGTGACAGAGGCAGATACAGAGACAGATACAGAGACACATAAATATATATATTCATTATTTGTATTTGGTTAAGAGCATTATGCATAAATTTAAACTGTGTGTCCGAGCACATTTCACTTGCACTCCAAACTCATTTGTGCCCTGTGCACTCTGACACTTTGACAAGGCATCAGAGGCAGCATCTATGTATGCATAGTTGTCAGTTGATTGGCCTGCATGCATTTGATTAAGCATTATTTGTTACTTAATTGCTTAGATTTGTTTAGTTTAAGCCGATTACAGCTGACCACAATTTGTTAAAAGCTTTTGCTTTGTGGTCGGACAGGTGTTTGCTCAATTATGGTAATCGTTCGACATCGAATGCAGCAGAGAGTCTATCGGAAAATATAAAAAAAAACACTCTCACACACACACACACTCCAAGACATTCAAGTGCACAATTTCACATACACATATACAGACACAGCAATGGAGAGAAGGAAGCAGCAGCAAATTTTGGCTAAAACCTTAACCTTATCGAGTGCTGTTACTTGTGTAAGCCATCAATGGCTGTCTGTCTGTTTGTCTCTCTGTCTGGCCGTCTGTGCCAGGCAAGTGAAAACTTTGCAAAAAATGTAATCAAGCACGTAACTTGCACAAATTTTCTGCACTTTGGCCAGACCAGAAATGGTAAAAACCCGCAGGCCAACACCCACACATCCCCACTGATTGAGGCTGGCTTGGGAGAAAACACGCACGAAGGGACACTAGGACAGTGGGACAGAGCCAGCATGAGCTGGCAGTTGGCCTCAAATGATTTGACGATGATGCTGTAGGTCCGGGCAAACTCCAAGCCTTTTGACTATGAACTTTACTTTGTTCTACGTGTTTTCCTTTTGCCTGCTATGTTGCGCAACATAAAAAGTCAAGAGACAAGTTAAAGACTTTAAAATCCATCCGCCTTCGATAAAGTGATTGAGAATGTCTCGTAAGCCTGCGGGGCTGAATTTGTCAAAAAGTTCAATGGGAGTCTTTGTCAGCAGTCAACAGACAGGTGGCTGAGTGCGAGTGTGTACGAGTGTATTCATCCACATTCACATTCACATTCACTCACGTTAGGCAGACAAAATCAAATGAAACTGATCCGTGGCATAGATGCGAAAAGGAAATCAAAACGAAATCTAAGCACAGGCAAATGCCAGTCAGCATTGCCAAAAAAAAACCAGTAAGGACGGAGCTACAGTCGGACGCAACCGACTGTAGGATACCCTGTACTTTGTGATTTCTTCGCTGTTTCTTTTCCGATCGAAATGTAATTCACAGCACCGATGGGAATTGTCATAGACAATAGTACATGCCACATCCCAAATCTTTAGCTTCAAAACTGAAGCTTTAAAACTGTAAACTGTAGATAAATTGGTTTTTCGATTAGCGGAGGAATGAGAGGAGTTATCGAAAAACCCAAACAAAGTTGATATGATTGCTGCAAAGGAGAACCTAAATGCCCAAAAATGGTATTTCTAGCTCTTATAGTCTGCAAGATCTAGGTGGCTTCTTTGTCTGATCTATCTTCGCTGTTTCTTCTCCGTTCGTAATGTAATTCACAGCATTGATGGATAATGCCATAGGCTACTTACATGCCAAATCCCAAGTCTATAGCTTTTTACTGTGGCTGTAGTAGCGCTTACATACATTTATAAAACAATTTACTGCTGCATAACTTCACTGTTTCTTCTCCGTTTGTAATGTAGTTCACAGCATCACAGTTCACAGATAATTCAATAGGCTACTCACATTCCAAATTACAAGTCTGTAGCTCTAATATTGTGGCTGCAGTTGCACATAAATACATTTCCAAAAACATTGTCTATTGCATATCTTCGCTATTTCTATTTCAAACCATAATTTAATTTAAAGCAACGGTGGAGAATGCCATAGGCTACGCACATGCCAAATTGCCAAATTGTCTGTAGCGCTATTATTGTGGCTGCTGTGGCGTTTATAGTTTTCGAGATTTTTGAGGTAGGTGTAGATTTTTAATGATTAGCGGATAAAGAAGGCGAGTTATCAAAAGTTTGAAACAAACTCGATCTGCTTGCATTAGCTGACTACCTAAATCCGGAAAGGTTGTGTCTTTAACTCTTAGACACACAGACACACAGACACACAGACGGACAGACGGACAGACGGACAGACGGACATGGCTAAATCAACTCAGCTCGTCGTCCTGAGTCAGAATATATATACTTTGTGGGGTCTACCACGCTTCCTTCTGCCTGTTACACACAGCTGTCATTTGCACTAAATTAATAGACCCTTTTACTTTTTTAAAGTACAGGGTCTAAAAAATAAACGAAATGCTCAGACATGATATGAAATTATTTGTCAACGCCATTTTCAACAACTTTGCCAACATTTCATTTCGTTTTCATTTTGGCATGCGCCACAATTTGCTTTTGCGGCCGCAGCCCCATGCAAATCTGTGGCACTACGAGAAATTGCCAGTCGAAGGGAGGACTGCACTTTCCGTTTGCTATATCGTTCTTTAGCTGAAGTTTGAGTTTCGGTTTCATTTTCATTTCGGGTTTCTTCTCCTATGGCATCGCATGCCAATCCAACCAGACATGCAATGACAACCATCCAAAAGTTCTGATTGCTTTCAAATGTTTTATTAGCCAGAGCCAGGGCTTCAACAATAGCGCTGCATGGCAATAGATGTGCAATCCGATAAGCTCTATGTTGGCACACTCGAATTGCCTTTCCATTTCTTTAAATTTAAAACCAATTCACAGGTTGCAGTTTGGCCAACTTTGACTTTAAGCACACAAACGAGTGCCAGTTTTGCAAGTATTATTTTACTCATTGGTTGAAAAACCATGAATTTTTACTCTTCATAATTTGCGGTCAAACTGTGTAAAACGGAAAGACTTCCATTGGAATATAACAATTGAACACCCAATGAAATATATTTAAATCAGAGCTGTAAGCAGAGATCCCAACCGTGGTTTCAAATTATTATCAATTACTCTTATATCGAGTATTATGTATATCGTAGTATTTAAATTCAAAAATTACGTTGTTCTATAAAAATACTACGTAGACCATTTCAAATGTTTTTATATATATTTTTTAGCACGTTTCATGGTTGTTAAGGTAAATTTTTACTGCTGTACACATTTTTTTAATAATAATAATAATGAATAAAACAGTACATATCAAAGGTATATTCAAAACATGCGCTCTATGGTATGCAACAAAAGTATGCTTCAACTGTTGTTTGCTCTACAGTATCCAAATTTATAGTAGTTTGCATAGCTATAAATATATGTATCTTATGACGGTTTCAACTCTATTTTTGATGTAGTTATATGAAAGTTATGCTTAAACAAGAAGAACGAGTTAAGGTTTTGTGGTTAGCATGGTCTAATTCCAAACTGCAACCAATCAGCTTCAGTTTTAATGGCTTGTCAAATTAACCGACTAGAACTAAATTTAATTTGCTCCAAATAATTTCTTTTATTTATAGGTTTTTTGAATGTTTGCTATGGTTTGCTTAATGGTTTTGATTTGATTACTCTGTTTTTTGGGTTTTTGCAACTGCATTGGCATTGCAAACGTTGCATGGCAGTGGAGAGCCCTTGTCTGTAGAGAGTCCTTGGCAGATCTCTGGAGGCAGCTTCAAACAAAACTGTGCACAAACAGGAAATAACGGTAACGCTGCTTCATTTCCGCTTTTATTAAAACATACTTTTCGCGTTGTATCTCATCCGTTTCGTCGTCGTCGTCGTAGTCGTGCTTCCTTCAGCTGCAGCCATCTTTTTATCTTGTGCTCTGATGTTGCTGCTGCTTCTGCTCCTGTTTCTTTGGTGGTTGTTGTTGTTGTTGTTGTTGTTGCTGTGTTGTCGCTTCCGCCCACACTTTTTACCAGCGCTAAAACTTGTTCGCTGTTTGGCGGTTTTCTTTTTTTTCGCATAGTTATGCGGCTGGCGCTTTAAAAGCAGCCAGCGGATGCTGAGCCACCTTTTTGGCCTGGCATGCAAACAGCGGCCCCGCCTTGCCCCACAGTCTGCCGCAACTAGTTGAAAGTAGCCAAAGGTAATTAATTTTGTTGCTGTAAGTTTTATTCGACAACGACTAAAAGTACTCGTCCCAAGGCAAACAGCAGCAAACCGCGAAACTCAGCTCAACTCAGCTCGGCTCAACCCAGCTGAGTTTAGTTTAGTCTGTTTGGGTTTGGTTTAGTTGGGATGGGTTTAGTTGGGGATGGATTCGTGTTAGTTTTCTCTGCTCGGACCTGACGCCAGGTGACGTCTTTGACAGTACACAGTGCAAATGGATTTTACCATTTTCCGGTCGCCATTTACTTTGGCCCTCATTTAGAATGAGCTGCCGCAGTTTTATACGTTTCTCTTTCGCTCGGTTTTCCGTCAAACTTAAACAGCTGCTGCAGCTGCAGAGCATTCACTTTCCACAGCACTTTTCCCCATTTCCAAGTCCAAGCTGTTTGTGTCTATTAATTTTCTTCGCCACGCCCTGTTGGGCGTTGACAAGCGCAACGCAACGCCCCCATCCTGCTGCTCTATGAGCTGATAAATGACTATGGAAAATTGTAGTTTACCTTGAGAGCTGAACATCGCGTCTAATGAAGCAGTTGAATTGAGCACTCTGATTTTGCATTTGATAAACTAAATTGGGCTATTTGAATTGAACTTCTAAGCAGAGATTTATTAATTACATCAGGGGATATAGCTGAAGAAATATTAACTATATCAAAACAACACTTTGTGAAAAAAAGGTCAAAGTAGATTTCTTCTCAATATTTTATTCGGTTTTAAATTCATACGAATGTGTATATTTTTAAGCAAACAGAATTTGTTATCTGAAATACTTCAGATAATTGTTAAAGATATGTTGCCGTTTATATAGATTAAAAGTTCTTTGCGAAGTTGTCTTTACACGTTTGCAGCTTAGCCTTATACAAAAGCCGTGTCTTGTACTTCAAATACTTCAGTAAGTAGTTAAAGAAGAACTAAAAGTCAAGACATTGGGTCAGCCAGTCCCCAGATCAACTCTACGTCTGCCCTTTTTATGTAACCTGGCAGATAAGACAAGGTAGCAGTAGAAGTGAAAATCCTTAGGCCATGTCTGAAACAAAATGTAACTGTCTTTGTGCTTGAAACATGACGCGTTAAAGTCAAAAGTTGTTGCAACAACAAGAGCCATCAAGTGCCACAATGTATGACAGGGCAAAAGTAAAACTACGCAAGTGAAATGAAAATGAAACGAAGTTATCTTGACTCTGGGCAAAAGGCTATTATTGCTGTCTCGCTGCCGCTCTGTCGCAGTGTCTCTCTGTCTCTCTGTCTCTAAGGCATAAGTGTTTTGGGGCTGGGCAAACACACACCGAGCAACAATTTCAGGAGACAGCAGGCAGGCCAGCCACAAGAGCACATGCCAAAGGTCCAAGTGAAATTCAAGTGCGTGCCGACTGAGAGGCAGGGCGTTCTTTCCAAAAGCGGATCCGTAGCCGTAGCCACAGTTGGAATCACAGCAACAGCAGGATTTGGAGTCAGTGTCAGTGTCGGGTCAATGTCAAAAGTTAAAACGCAACAGCAGCAAACAGTAAAAGGCAAGTGGCAAAATTTTAATCAAATGACGGCTTGCCGAGTGGCTCGAGTCAAAGTGCAGGGCAGTCACTGGATTTAGCAATCGGCAAACAGGCATAACAATACGCAGAGACGAAGGAATATCGAATAAAGCAGAAGCATGTGAATCCTTAGAATGGCTTCGCAGTTGCCCTAGCACGTGTGCTCTTTTTTAGTGTACATCCTGCAGTCAAAGAAAGGCTAAGCCATATTGCAGGGCTTCATTGTGTTCACCGCATGCGGCCTGAAGAGACTCCACTCTTGCTACACAGCAGGTAGCCAAATGCAGAGACAGAATAGAGATTCATAAAGTACGATTTCTATTTGGAGCACTAATTAATCAAGTCCGTCAAAGGCATACGGCCTGCTCAATCATGCGGCCAAAACGCGCCTCATCTGTGGCTCGCACTTCGCTTCATGCAGATTCCAATACTTCTTCCCATCCGCAGTCGCATTCACAGCTGTTTAAACTTGTCGACTAAGCCGCTGCAAATCCCCTGAAAGCTTTGCCTGTCTGCACCTGGCAGCCCGAAATGTGTGGCTGATGGGTATAAAAATGAAATGAAATTACAAAATTATGCCAGATGCGAATATTTTCCAAGTCAAAGGCGCTTATGAAAATATGCCAAAGAGCCGAAAAGCAAACAAATCTGCCTTTTAAGTACATATATATCGTCTTACCTGGCGTGGCATGCAAATACTTATTTCCTCATAAATTCCATAGGCTTAATAATGGTACGCATACTTATTTACTTTGCCCCAAAAAATGTTTATTAAAAGTTGCCGAATTTTGTTTTATCCGATAGATAGTACTTATCCAACAGCCTCAAAATTCATTTCAACTGCGGATTTTCAGCTGAATTATATGCTAATTATGCGCTAAGCCTTCAACTTCCACCTAAGGCTTTGCATCAAAGAGTTGCAAGTTGCCGTGGGCTTACAGCTCAACGACGACTTTTCAAAATTAAAGCAAGGCCAAGAGTACTATATAAATAAAAAAAATTGCAAGTTGCTTATTGTTTACTTTCGTGCTGTTTCTCCGAAGACTATGGCCGGCGTCTGCAGCCGGACGGAGGACTTCCGTTAATGGCGGCGTCTGCGCCGTCAGACTGTAACGGCAGCGGAAATCCACGTTAGACCACGCGGCAACAAAACAAAATCCCCAAATTTCCCGTGGAAATGGAAATAGAGATTGCGACATGGCGCATAAAAGATATGCCTGAACAGTTTTTGCTCTGATTTTCCACTGAATTTCCAGCATATGGCAAAAGTTTAAGTAAGCAATTTTTATTTATATTCTATACACAACCACATACACACACACACACACACACACACACACTCGTATTCGGACTGTGTGTGCAGCTGGTGAAATAAATATGAGAAATTGTAGCATATTTTTGCCTCTGTTGGTCTAGCTCGACTTTTATTTGTTTGCTTCATTGCATGGCACAGACATTTTGCAGTCGAACGATTCAAAGCCTGAGCTCTTTACTCCATTTCAATCGAGCATTGAGAAATTCGAGTAGAGTGAAAAAGAAATGTGCACACAAAGCCCAATCTTTTTGTTGTTGTTATGCAAGTATGGGTCCGGGATATGAGTAGAATATGTATCGTTGCTTTGGCCACTTTCTGGTCACTTGGCATTCCAATAAGCAGTTGCATATTGCATATGTGCGAAATAGTTGAAGACCAAGTGCATTTGCCTGTCTTGTCCGTTCAATTCACAAATGCAAAGCATTTCAATTGAATATCTCAGAATCATCAATTTCATGTCCTTACAGAGAGCCACATATCATGCTCTGGCATAATGCTTAAATATGTGTCTTGAAATGAACATCCCGTGCCGTTTGGTCAATGACGGATTGGAAAGAGTTTTCGAAATTTATTTCATGTGTTCTTATGCCTTTTTATTTGACATTCGATACACTTGAATATATTCTTTTATTTATAAAAGACAATAACCCTTATTTATATTAAATTTTCTTTGATTTTTATCTTTAAGAATATAGCATCGCTTTATTACAGATATTAGAATGATCTCTTTCTAAGCTAAACAAAAACCTTCAAAGCAAATTGCAATACGTGGAAATATTCCAAGAATTTGTTTCTAAATGAATATAAAATATAATAATTGAATTATAATATATTATTTGAACAATTACCTCCTTCATCGGTCATCACCAGTATGGTTGTCTCTGGTCCCAGACCCTCCGGATTGAATACCTGCACCGTGACTTTGTACTGCGTGTATGTCTGTAGATTTTGTATTTCATGGCTCTGCAATGTATGAAAATATAAAAAATATTGTAATAATATTTATAATATATATATATATGTATGCAATTTATAGCATAGCTCAAACACGCAATATTCAATATATTTGCAAGGCGCCGCAGAATGAAAATTCAATTGCAGCATGCCGCTTACGGCTTCTGCAGTTCCTACTTCTAGCGGAAATTGCGCATTGCATACTTTTGTGCGTACTCGGCAAATAAACATAAAAAATCGCAGCAGTCAAAAAAGTGTATTTTTGCTGTTGCAAAAAGGAAATTGAGTTGCACGTCCAACAAGCAGCCGTCTCTTAATTGTGCAATCCTTACAACGTATAAGTACATAAATGCATGTGTGTGGGAAAGCAATCGGAGAGCAGAAGATGTGCTCGCTTGTGCCTGCTTGAAGCCAGACAAAAACTGTGTGCTTACAACATGGGGGAAGAAGAGAAAGGGCTTGGCTGCTGCTGGTAGGTGTGGCTTATTAAAATTTAACGAAAGGTCAAAAGCAGTGCGAAACCATAAAACAAGCCGCTGGCTTTGAGCAGCACGCTCTCTCTCTCTCCCTCTCTTGCGCGCTCGCTCTCTCACTCTCCACACACACGTTCGGGCACACATACTGTGGCTTTGCCTAAAATGGCTGCCTCTACAGCAAACACAATTTATGTAGCATACATTAGAGCGCCGCTTACAACTGCCTGCTGTTGCTGTTGTTGTAACTGTAGCTACTATTTTTGGTTGGTTGGTCTGACCACAAAGCGGTTGGTTCGCTGCCTGCCTGCCTGTAATGGCTCAAAGCCTGTGCTTAGAAACGGATTGACTGCCATGCCAAAAGCTTAAGTGGCTGCTGGGCGCCAGGCTTGCGCTCGCTTTGATTTAACAAGCTACAAAACTCATATCTTACTTTGAATGTATATATACTGCATATATACGCGTCAGTGTATGAGTGTTTCTGAATGGGCTGGATTTTAGTTGCTCTGGCAACGCTAATGCCAACATATAATTTCATTTTATGTAGTCGCTAGCGACTGCCTAGTAAATGAGCTCGGAAATTTACAACTGCCGCCGCTTTTATGGTCACCACAGTTAATTGATATAATGTAATTGATGGAGCTGGCTGAGGCTTAGCCAAAAGTATGATAAATTGCCTGGCGAATGCGTACACTAAGTGTACATACTCAGATTCGATCTGCTCTACATAAATATAGTCATTAGTGTTGGCACTATTAAAAGTTTTGCGTAGCAAGATGGGAAAACTCCACAACAATTAGCTGTTTCAGTATATCCTTTTGGGAGGCTATAAAGTTTACACAATTCTGTGTCAGTTTGCAGCATTTTCAGCTTCAGCTTCAGTTTCAGTTTCGGTTTCATGTTGACTTTCAGCTTTTGTGTTGAATTTTAGCTGCGTGAAGCGAGCTAAAATTTATGCTTTACGGCGCAGAAATTTTAATTAGAAAATTGGCAAAATTTAGCGCAGCTGCAAAATACTCATGCCCGAAGCTCTTTCACACGTGACAGCTCAATGTAGCCAACCAGAGCTGCTGCTGCTGCTGCTGCTGTTGTTGTCCAACTGAGTGCTGACTACGGTGTGTGGTTTTGTCGGTAGGGCGGAGGGGGCCTGACAGCGTTAGCGATGCTTAGTTGTGATATGGAAATACAGAAAGCCATGCCCTCGAGTTTGCCAGCGACTTAAAAAATGAAGTCGCACGTTTCTGCCTGCAAGGATAATATTTCAACATGGCACTGACATGCAAAAAAAGAATAGAAGAGCTCGTTTCTCCCGCCGCTGCCGCCGCTCGCTCCGCTCTTAGGCAGCTTAACACAGCTCTGTTTTGCCTGCGGGCCAGTGTCTAGATAACTGCAAAATATGCACTCGAGCACAAAAGCGTGCCATGTCCCTATCAGCGGAACCTGCATCTGCCCTTTGCTTTCTGCCCCACCAGCTATGCCTCTATCCTCCTGTCCTCCTACTTCGCTCTCGCATTCTCTTCAAGTGGCATCGCATAGTTTTTTGGCAGTTTAGGAAGCTACGTCGCGTCGGGTGCCGTACGTGAGCATTATCGCTAATAATTTTTGCATATTTGAAACCCCCTCTTTACGTCCCGGCAAACCACTTTTAAAATTCAAAAAAAATTCCATGCACTGCATATTATTGGCTTAAATAGAGCAGCACAGCTAAAGGTTTTATGAGCCAATTTACTTAAACCAAAAATTGTGAAAACTTTAAGAGAAAATATCTAAATAAGCCATATAGAAATTTTAAATACGTATTTTAAGAGAAATGAGCATCATAAAGGCTATTGTTCTTAGAGAAATTATGTTTGAAATTGGAAATATTTAAATATTTAGATACTGCTTAGAAAATATGAAAGCAGTTAATAAATAAGAGTTACCATAGCCAATATGCGAAATTTATTTGACAAAGAATAACAAATTAATAGAAATATGATGTAGGAAAAAGATTAATTTCAATTTGTTTTGTTAAAAAATTTTTTTAATAAAATTGTCAAATCTACTATCGATTTTTATTTTCAATACGCGATGCTTAAAGTTTTCTTAAACTCTTTTGTCCACTTTGATTATTAGCTACAAGAAAAATCTGTGCATTTCACATAAACCCATGACTCTATAAGCTATATTCTATAACCATTTATTCACACTTTCCGTACGCATGTATTTGGCACCTTTTAGCAAATATCCCCCAAACTTTAAAAGCCCTTCGCTATTAGGTGTTGGTATTGACCCTAAGAAAACCGTAGCCATTGCCTGCGATTTCGTTCAGCGTCTGGTTAAAAGTATTCCCTGGTGGCATCGTAGTAAACACGTGCCACTTCGAGGCTACCTGCATCGTATCAATGCCGCATTCTCACACTTTATTCGTGCCATCGCGTGTGAGGTGAAAAGATAGCAGTGCCACATACGTCACGGACAAGCACAAATAGATAAGCATACTCGTAGATATATATAAATTGCCCAAAATACAAGGCTCGCTATCAACTAATCGTTAACAAATTGCTTGTGATAGCGACCACTTCAAGATATGGCAAATGAGTCCCTTGGCAGAAGTGTTGAGTGGCAGCCCGAGCAGCCCCGCAACAAGAGCTACTACATGTGTTTTTGGGCGAGGGGCGTGGTGTCTGTGGTGGGCGTGGCTGTGAGAAAAACACCTTTTGGCATCAGGTGTAAATTACTTTTTAATACGGCGCGACGCGTCGGTGACGTGGCTTAAAGCCGCTGCTGGCGCCGCTGCTGCCACCGAATGACAACACAGAAAAACCATGTGGAATATTTTAGCATACTTCAGTTCCAATTGAGAAATGATGTTGCATTGTAGCGGGATAGCAGGTGGCAACAGTTAACACGCCCGAGCTCTGCCTGTACCTTAATGAAAATCAATAGGGGCACTCCGAAAGATACCAGCTCGAGCTCGAGCTCGAGCAGGAGCACGATTTGTGGCACCTGCTGGCATTTTCAATATGCTAAAGTGTCAGAAATTGTGGAAATTCAATTACAGCACAAAATTGCAACGGGGTCTCACCTCTACAGTATTGTCACGTATATAGACTTCCTTGGTATCGTTTGGACTGCGATCGCGTGGCCGATATGTAATGCGATAGCCCAGAAACTCGCCCAGTATGGTATCCGGCGACGGTGGCTTCCACGAGATGTACACCGAGGTGGAGGACGTGTTGTGTGCGGTTGTCGGTATCGGTTTGCCAGTGGGCGCTGTAAAGAAGGTAAAGAAGGATTCAGGCAGTGAGTACAACATTCAGGAACAGAAAACTTGGCGCTACCAAAAACTTGGCGGAGACTCAAAATTTTCAAATTAAAAATGCCGCAGGAAAAGTTGCGCGTTCACAGTTAGGTCTACAGGTCGCCCAGTCGTCAGCGTAAACGTTGTCTGTGGCATTGTCAAGTTGTCACTGTCACGCAACATAAGCTGCAAGGTGCCCCGCGCCTAAGCACAGGCCGGGAGATTTACTTGCTCAGTGTCTTCTCGGTGCTCTGTTGCCACTTCCCTACAGTTCTCCCTGCTCCCTGCTCCCAGTTGACTTCTCTGTCGGCTCAAGTTAAATGGTGCGTGTGCCTCAGCTGTCTTTTGGCCAGGTGAGCTGCGGAGCTGTAGCTGTGGCTAAAGCTGAAGCTGAAGCTGAAGCGGAATCGGGAGTTGGACATGAATTTTTGGCAACTTTCTTGCCTGGCAGTTTGTCACTTGGCAACTAGAGAGGCGGCGGCTTCTTGCACATAAATAAATTAAATGATATTTGGCTTTAACTTTGACAACGCATCAAGCGAAAATTGAAAAGTTACGCCAACTTCTGCCAGCTTAATTTATACAAATTTTGGTCAAAAAGGCAAAGGCAAAAAGCCACAGTGTTATGCCAGGCAGCGCCTAATGAGCTATGCTTTGCAGACTATTGACTAATTTGCAACCACATGTGTTGCAGTGGCAGCTTCCAAAGGTCACATTCCAAATATGCTGTGGCATAAATGGAATTTCAGGGCGATGCCGAGTGCCTTTAACGTGCTCATAAGACAAATGTGTTGCTAATAGCTTGTCGCTGTCGCCCAGGGATATACGACTTGAATGAGTGCGAAAGAGAGGAGGGGGAGTTGGGAGGTAGTTTGGTAGGCAGTCAGTAAGGGGCGTGACAACTGTTAGGCAGCATAATGCTGTTTATGCCGTGATTAATGCTCAATGCCTACTTAAAGCCTATGAAAAGTTCCATGCCTTTTGTAGGGGGTCAGCCAGCCTAAAAGTATGCTGCGATTAATCATTGTCCGTGGCAGCAACAGCAGCAGGTGGAATGTCAAACGCACACACCCACACACAGCCACACACATACACTTGTCAATACATTTATACATATTCATGCCACATTCAGTTGCAACAAGACTTCTTGCTGTATGCAGAGACATTGTATTGGCATGCTGGATTGACCAGCGCTGCGTGTTTGTGGTTTCTCTGCTACTCTCCCTTTCCCTCTCCGCGCTTCCTCTCTTGTTTAGTTGCTGTCAATATTTATCAATTTGTGGCTGCTTCATTTGATTTGCAACTTTAATAGTTCAGTTTAACAACTACCGACTGCAGCTCGTGCCTCGTAAATAGGCCGTTAAGTTGTGCTCGCCATTTTGTATTGCAGTGCAAATGACTCCTCTCTCTCTCTCTTTCCCTCTAACTCCCTCTACCTGTCAACCACATTTGAGCGTAAAAATAATTAAACATATATGAGGCTTAAAGGCATGCCTTTATGAGCTTGTAGTTGCTGCGACAGGGGGCGGGCAAAGGCTACTTTTGATGGGCAGCACTTAAAAGGTAACCCAGGTCGTAAATGAAAAATTAATGCGATTGTAAAAAGTGTCATGTCAGCTGTCTGGCAATTAATGTGACTCACTGTCATAAAATAAGTAAGTATTGCGCAACTACACGTGCAGCATGAACGAAGCTTCAAACTTGAAGGTCGGAGCATCACTTCCCACTTCCCACATCCCACTTTCCACTCACCTTCACGTAACGTCACTATATAGTAGGATTCCTTGGAGGGAGGACTCACGCCCAGTTTGTTAACCGCCAGCAGGCGAAAGCTGTAGACGGTGAAGGGTGTCAGACCAGTCACCTGATATGATGTCGCGTTGGTTCTGGTGTATATGCGTGCCACCTGATCCCAGATGCCGTCCTCGCCCTCGCTGCGAGCAAAGAGAATTTCATAATATCGAATAATTAAAATAGATATTTATTATGCTAGTACTAAATACATTATACATTTTTAATGATGCTACCTTAACAAATTGTAATTTTACAATTTCATTAATTTGTGCACTGAGCAAATAAGGTGTGGGTGACTTTTATATAAATAAACAAATTGCTGTAAATTTATTCAAAATTTTTTAAATTAGGCATAAAATAAATATAAAATAGAAATAATAAGAATATACAATTTGTCAATATCTGTAAAATATTCATCCATCTCGTCCCTTTTGCATAAAAAAACTTCGTTATGTAATTTCAATGTGTAAATGCGGACTTAAATAAATATTTATTTTATTTTGTATTTTATTATACACCAAAATATTGATTTTGAATTGCAATTAAGCACTTTATATTAACTAGTATTTTGATTATTTATTTCAAGTATTTGATAAACATTTTATTAAATTTTCCCTATAAGGATAAGGAATGAGAGTTTTTTTTTATTTTATTATATAAAGGCACTAAAACATTTATGTGTTTTTTACCACACATTCTAGAAAGTAAAAAAAAATATTTTGTGGTGGGATTTGCAAGGTTGTTGTCAATGGTCTATGGGATGCGCATAAATTTCGAACAGAGGTCCGTTTAAATGGGCATTTTCATAGCCAATAACAAAGTGCAGTAAATTTTGTTTAAACTTGAAGAAACGTAGCATTTTTTTGGAGCATACATTACGCACATTATCAGAGCATTTGGTTGGGAGTTGAAAACGGTCACGTTATGTTATTTCAATATAATGTATGGCGGCTTTATGTGTGATTAAAATTGCATTAAATATGAGTTGATGCTAAAAGCAAACAGCGCCAGCCATATTTGACTATGTTGAGAAAAAAGTGTAAACATTTTTTAAGTTGCCTGTGAAAAGCATTAAAATTAATAAATGTGTGTGTGGCCGACTCACGCTTGAATGTGTGTGTGTGTGTGTGTGTGTGTGTGTGTAACATATGGGGCTGTATTGTCAATGCGCGTTTTGCAAAAATGAATACAAGCAGGTTCTGACAGGGGAGTCTGGACGGAGTCCTGAGAGGGGGTGGCTACTGGTTAGGCATGCAATGTATGCGCACAGGCTGAGGAGAAAAACACACAAACAAACATACAGTCGGAAGCAACTGACAGTAGAGGACCTTGTACTTTGCTTTTATATCAGGTGTAAAGGGGAAACATATGAATACAAATCTTTTATAATTAATTAATTAACGTGATCTTCCTTTAATGCAAGAGATGATAAATCCCTAATATAGCATATATCTCAAAGATCTTTTCTGTCTTCTTTATAAAAAAGAAATTTAAAAATCTATCAGGTCTACTTGTGTCTGTTACTTATACCCTTCTTCAGGCACTTTCAGTGGGCGCAGGGTATCAAACGAGAATCTTGGCGACTTCATGAAAAATGAGCGGCAAAAACTTTTGAAAAATGTTGTGGGCCTAAAAACAGCACGTTGCGACAGCAGCAAACAACAACAATAAAAAACAGCAAAGTAACCGCAATGGCAAATACATTTGTGGACACCCCCTACCCACACACACACATACACAACCTCCATATGCTCCAGTCTGTGTGTATATGTTTAAATCGGTATAAAATACACATAACATTTTTTTGTAAGCCGCTTAAAAATTGTTGCCGCTTTTAGCATATGGCTTATGTGTGTGTGATTTGCATTGTAAGGACAAAGTTCACGCACGAGTTGTTTAAAGAGCCAAATTTATTTGTGGTTAAGCAACTATATAAAATATCCATAAAGACACACAGAAATACATATTGAACAGCATAGTTAATGCTCAAATAAAGCCCACAATAATATTATGCCGTACGTAAATAAACATTAAATTATTTCATTGTTATGCACAAAGTTGCTAATAAATAAAACATTCGCTGTATTTTAGTCTATTTGCTGAGTAAATACGTGGAAAAAATGCAGATTATTACAATGAATATTGCATTTAAATAATGAAAAATTAAGCACCGTTACACCATTAATACCCGTACCTACATATAATGCCGGTATTATCTAGTCGTTTTTATGTGCAATATTTTCTGTTTACACAATTCAATTACAATTTCATTTGTAGCACAACAAAATTCAGCTCGATTGTGTTAAATTAAATTAATTAATAAAAAAACATACAACAAAGAAAACCAAAATAGATTATGCGATGTTTAGATACTCTACTAACAGTTATAAGTGGTAAAGGATTAAGAATTCTATTAACACAATTTTGTGAAGTAACATATTTATAAACTGTATTAATAAAAGAAAATATGTAAATTTATTTAATATATAGTCTTTCATTTTATACTGCACAACTGAGCTGCGTTAATTCAATTTACCCTAACAATAACAATAAGTACGAAAGAGCACTTAAAATTATGATTGATTTTTGCGTTGTCAAAGCAAAAGTCAAAAATCAACACTATTGAATGCCAAATTCATGCACAATGCACTCGAATCCAAACATACATATTAATATATGTGTATGTTTATACAAGCTTGTATGTTTACAAAAGCGAAATGCCACAATAAACTTTTAATGACAAATCATAACAACACAGCAGTAAGTACCTCGACATGTTATCGTATCTGAAGGGGAACTTGTTTTGGGGCCACTCGAGAAACCACGCGAAAACTTGCGAGTCTTTCGATTGCATTGCACATTCACTGTGGATTTGCGATGAGAGATTTCCGCCGAAGTATGTCGTTGTCATCTTCTTTCAATTTACAGACGCACTGAAAGACATTCTCCATATCCACACACATGCACAAGCACCCACACACCCACACACCCACACACCCACACACTCATGTATACATGCACACTATGCGCAAATAAACCGAATCAAGCGAAAATGTAAATAAGAGGCGTGCTGCGGCAGTAGCAACAACACGACAACAACACAAAGAACAACAACTGCACCCTTTCCAACGGCACTTCACATCACTTCACATCGATGGGAATTTACATAAAATGCAGTCATCGCACAGTGGGCCCAAGGGCTGAGCTATCGGCGAATAAGTCAAATTTTACAATTTAAAATTGAATTCGTTTTTCATTTCGGTCTTTCTAAATGGCCTGACGAGCCAGAGAAGCCAATTTCCTATTCTAAACAGTCCGAAATATGATTGTTTATAAACTTTAACTAATATGTATTATATATAACACAGTAATTTAATCTAAATAAAAAATTGGCTACACATATGAATTACTTATTTAATTTGGCATAAATATGTTAATAAATAGCTGAGTTAAGGCCAAACTTTGCATGATATAGAAAAGAATAACAATATATTTTTAATTGTCAAATATATTATATTAACTGAATACCACTGTGCAATGCCGTTGCCGATGCCGTCGCAGTCAGCGCTCTTGGCTGTTGGCTTCATTTGGAGCACTGAGCGCACGCCCAAAAAAGTATGGCGCACACACATACCCATATAGAGATATTCTCCTGCGCGTGTTTCATTTTTGTGTGGGTGTTTGCCTGCGTGTGTATGTGTGTGTGTGTATTCATACAATGCGTGCTTGTGTATAGTTATTTCTTCTTTTGCATAAATGCACCGCAGGCATGGCTTTCCAGTTGCCTGTCATCGATTGCCGGCCCCGGTGTCTTGTGCAGGTCGCTCAACAAACCGCGACCAGTGTTGCCAATTTTTTATTTAAAAAAAAACAAGTTTTGGCCGGAAAGAGAAAAAAAATTATGCCAAGAAATTTGCAAAATATGCCAGAAAACAGAAAACGATTGAGATCACAATTGCAAAATTCTCGCAAGTTTTTAACAGACACTCTAATGCATGTTAGACAATTTTTCGCGTGTATTATGCACAGAAATCTCTTTAAATATCTGCTCAATCTGGTTTTCAAATCTGTCAAGAGAGCCCGAATTTGTATATAATATTTGACTGTTCATATAGCAACTTTATACATTTTTACGCTACATATTTTAGCATGCATTTTGGGAAATTTAATTGAATTATTTTAGTATTTATATTATTTTAAATAAAAAAACACGAAATTCTCGCCTATTGCAGTTTCATATTTTTTCTCTAAAATCTCTTCAAAAACTGCCAGATTTGACGGGAAAAAAGCGGATTGGGCATCAGTGGCCCCAGCTGCTGCTGTTGCTGCTCATGATGGGAATTTATTGAAAAAGTTTCGCTTTTCAGTTCTTTTGCATTCTACGGCCTTTGTATTGCGCTGGCGGCAATCGTTTTTATTTCATGCTGTGCATTGAGTTCAAGTTATTCGGAAAATAGCCGCTGCAAGAACGCCTCTGCCGTCGCCGGGTATTTTCTTGCAGAGTTGTGTTGTGTGTGGGAGTGTGTGTGTGTGTGTGTTAAACGGGTTGCCTGTAGCTGGCACTTGCATCCCCGTTCGCTCCCACGCTCTGAGGCTCGCCTGGCTCTCAGCGTGTTTACTTTTCTATTTAAATGGAGCACAAGTGAAGTGCGCATACTGTCTTCTTTCTGCAATCGTTATCATTGCATATAAATAATTAAAATACCCAGCAGGACCAACACCCGTTACTGCAAGCTGTCTATGGGGGGCGTGTAACTGACAGCCAAACAATGTCTGCCGAGTATAAAGCACAATCAACGGCATATTAAACAATTGATTTCAATTAAAACAGACAAAAATGATAAATGAAAGGGTAAATTGGCAGAGTTCTCTAACTAAAAGCATGATGATAATAAATATTTATTTTACTAGATTTATTTGCTCAGTGTATCAGAAATATGGTTATGTACATTTTGCAATTGCATTAATTTCAACACTTACCGAGTTTCGATAATGAAATGAGTCACGGGTGCATTCCGCGGGTGTTGGGAGTGTGCCCAGGATAGGTTCACTGAGCGTGACGTGAAACTTATTAATAAAGGACGCTCCGGTGGATCGGGCACATCTGTACAGGAAAGAAATGAAAAAATAGAGGATAAAAGAAAAATGAAAGCACAAAAAGCACAGGAGAAAACTGCCAGATATCACTGAAATGCAAATGTGAATCATGACAAGAAAGAGAATGCGCAAAATTGTATGCTGATGATATCTACGAACACCCACACACACGCACACACACACACACAGACACAGTATGTCTGTGCATGTGCTTGTGCATATCTGCAAATGAAATCAGCAAAGTGGAAGGAAACCGGATAAATCAATAATGTTGTTATGGCTTTCATTAAATGGATAAGCCCACAACGATGAAAAGAAACAAAACTAAAAAAAATTTATAAAATGATTATAATGAGTAAATGATATCTTCGACACGCTAAAGTTGAACTACGCTTTATTCCAATTAAGCACGGTTGAAGAAATAAACTTGTGCTTAACGTAAATCGGGAGACGAACTTATAAATTATTACATTTACAGATCTGTTTTAAACGTAGATATATCGACGAGCTTTTAAACGTTCAAAATACAGTTTTCAGTATTTTCATTGAGAATTTATATAGATAGATGGTTCGAAGAATGATGATTATCTATCATTTATCGTTTGATATCAGCATACAAAGCGCAACTCTATTAAATGATATATATATATATATTTTATTTTATAGCTACTCACCTTGTACTAATAGATCAACAATAGCTTCCGGTATATGGCGATCGTTGACCAGGCAGACATACTCCGTGGTATCACTAGCCAAGGCTGGGGAGAACTGCAGACCGAAGTTATCCGATAACAGTTGTATCTGAAAATGCATTTTCATTAGATTCTTCTTTGGGATATTGATGTAATGCTCTGTTGTGTAATTATAACGTGACTTTTGCTTCAACTGGAGTCGAGTGACATTACAAAAGGAATGAACTAGCATTTCTGGGCTCTCCGAACCTAATCTATTTTGTGTTGCCATCAGCAAGCATAACAAACAAATTTGCCTTTGCCACAACGTGTGCAAAACAAGTGCTATGGAATACCAAAAAACAATGGACATCGAATGGGGGGGAAATGAAACAAGAAGACATGGAGACGTTGACAGTGCCTGACAACAATGTGGACAACACGAGTTTCTACTTTAGGCTGCACAAACTTTTTAATACAAAAGACAAATAAGTTAGCCTGAGTAAGCTTGCTGCATGACCACGCCCACTCCTCCGCCCACTCTCTAGCCCACGTTGCCTGCTGCATCTCACTGTCTAATGGCCGCATGCATGGTCAGCATTTAAAATGGCCTGATATATCGGGACAGCATTTGACTCTGGCAACAATTTGTTGCTGTATCCGAAAACTTTGCCATGCAATGGCAAATTTGTTCTTGTTGCAAAAAATCTTTTTTCTGCTCATAATTGAGCCAGGCAAATTGGGTTTGGGGTCAATGGTCGTAAATGGCTTTTAGATTTGTTTGTCTCATCCGGCGTAGTCGTATGCGTTTAAAACATTTATAAATGCAGGACATTTAATATCCTTGTAGGCTGCCGGACTTTGTGTCCTCTTGCCTAATACCTGCAAAACTTCTTGGGCATTTCATGCAGAGAATTGTGGCTTTGGCCAGTCCATTGAATATGCATTTGGGTGGGTATGCCCACTTCGTACAAATGTTGATTTATCTCAAATATATCAGGTTGCATTTTACTATGTCTCTAGTATCTGATAATCTATTATGTGTGTGTGCTTCAAATTTATAAGCTCCCATGCCACAAGCCCCTCTTCCAGCTTAGTTGCAGCTTGAGGCGTAAAATTGTTGCTCGATTGGATTTTATTATTAAGCAATAACCAAGGGCTGCTGCCCGTAAATCACCCGACACTTTCCATTTTTCCCTCACATTTTCAATTTACATTGCAATCTGCACACCAGCAACAATTTGCATGCAAATTTTAATTACAAGTAACAATTTAATGCAACTTCTAGGCAGCCTGATTAGATTTAGAGGGAATGTAAAAATCGTTTGCTAAAATATTTTCTTTAATCGATCAAATCGTTTAGGTACGCTCAAAAAAGCGAAGAGTGAAACGTTCTTCAAAATAAAGTTTTTAAATGAAATATTTTGTATAGTAGAAGTCAATCAAAAATCGTTATATAATCGGAAATTAATCCAGTTTAATAAAGGTTCTTGAAAATTCTTCTGAAAGTTTTTGAAAGAGTTGGAGTAACACGTTTTAATGAAGAACTTCGTTCTTGGATCCAGAATAAATACAGTAGAATTTAATAGTATTTAATTGTAGCTAATAACAAGTATCTTAGATGTATAATTTCTTCTTATCTTATTCCTGTATTTTAATATTAGATATCAGAGCATCGGCGTAGTGCATATAGACTATAAAAATATATATCCATTATCTAAAAACTATATATCGGAATAGTTTAAATGGTTTTACTGTTATCCAACATAGTTGGAAAGTCTAGATTTTGTTGTCTAGTATATAGTTAACACTATTTAGTGTCACGTATCTCGAATCTTGTATCCTGAACTATCCAACTAAGCTGCCTGGCCTGGCAAACCCTTAGCGACAGGAACATGAATCATTTTTCAGCAGAACCATAAAACAAAAGTTAATAGCTGCTTAAGAGTGTGTGTGTGTGTGTGTGTTGGCGAGTGTTTGCAGTGTCAGTTGTAATAAAATGAAGCAGCTACTGGCCAAGACGAGGTGGAAAACTTTTAATACACATTATAGCCAGGCATAAAGCACACGACGCAGCCGTCGCACGTTGAGCAATGGCAAAGGCCAAAATGACCGAGAAATATGAGCGAAAGTCTGTGCTAGGTAACCTCTGCTTAGCTTGGCGCCAACTTTGGCTGCAGCTCAAGTGTCCCAGTTTGCCATTTAACACAAAGTGAGGCCCGGCACATTGAAGGGGCAGGGGGCGGGGGGCGGGGGGCAGGAGTGGCTGGTGCAACATCTCATGCTTTAAAGACACCTTCTGGCTGCAGCAACAACTTCTTCATCATTTTATTTGCCCGCCTCAGTGGCCCCTGGAGTGCGTTTAAAAGCGAAGCTAGTGCAGCCTGGCTGCATGGCAGGCACTTGAAGCATTTTTGCGCCTCGTCGTTTTTATTTTAGTGCAACTATCAAACATTAAAAATATATATTGGGCTCTCCTCTCTCTCTCTCTCTCTCTCTCTCTCTTTCTCTTTCTCTCTGACTCTGCTGGCAACTCCTCCCACTAATGGCCACTAAGTTGCTGTGACTCTGGCTGCATTTTCTTTTAGTTCGCCGATGTCTTTGGCGTGGCAAAAAGTTCAAACAGCCGCCTGGAAACTAACTGGCTATCAATTATTTTAACAGCTACGTTTTTTGTCCGGCCAGAAGTAGGGAGCACCGAAAATATTTAATGGCCCAACTCAAGTGCCCTGGATGGTGCTATAAAGTGCCTCAAGTATGGCAAGTGGGTAATGAATTCTAATTTGACACGAAGTCATGCCACAATGCCTCTCCAGAGATTTTCAGTTGAAAGGAAAACTTCACATAGATTACGAGTATACAGAAAAATCTGTATAAACAGCATATAATATTCAATAAATGTTGCCATAGCTTCAGACTTACCCTAGGGCTATGTAGCAGCGGTATCCGATTGGCAAACTGTGCGATTGTCGTGGAGGGCGTCTTCCAGACCAACGTGTCCACCAGCGAGTGCTCCGTAACCCCTGGACAAGGTATGGTCACGTTCTTGCCAGCCTCGGCATTTACCTTAACGTACTCCTGATTCGTGACGTCTGCAAAGAGAGAAGAGTACAAATGAGTCCGAAGCAGAAGATAGAAACTCTGCCAGCTGGCCGAATGTGGGCCAGGTGAACAGGTGAAAAGGCGCTTACGTAACAAAATTGTGGTAAATTTCAGTAAAATATCTTGCAGGCATTTTAATTACACAACATGTTTGACTGAGATTACAAAGCACAGGCCAGTGCATGCAATTTCTTGCCTCTACTCATTGAAAATGGTTAGCAACCTCAGGTGCAGTTGGCTCATTGTATTCCTGAGAGTGTGTGGGGCTTGTGTGGGTGTATGTGTGTGCGACCTTTGATCCTTCAAAGCAATATTTGTTTAGGAAATTGCCAAAACGTATTTTAGCATTAAGTCTTCTACTGCAATTTGTGCCAGTTTTGCAAACACTTCAGACACAGCCAGAGACAGAGGCACTTCAGGTGCAGACAAAGAGTCTACCCCAACTGCATTGACCGAGCCTCAATTAAAATTATAAAAACAACAATGCATGCCACATGAAAACAAAGCACTATGGGGAAAAATACCAGATTTTGAGGCATTAATTAATAACTCGTAAACGAAGCAAAATTTTCAAATTTGGTTTTTTGATATGAATTTTTAAGATCGAAACGCATTTGTTAAAAAAAATTGGGCATGGTACCGCCATTTTTAAGGAGTAGGGATACCAATATCCTGGACTTGTGAATCCTTTTTTAACATAGTTGCATTAAATATTGTTAGGTAATTAGCATACACAAAAAGTGTGTATTTCAAATTTTGGATGCCACGCCTTCTTCCGCCTTAAAATTCTGTAAAAAGAAATAAAAACGCGATAGCTCCCATAGTACTAAACATAGAAGTTCCAAATTTTGCATAAACATAGCCAAATATAATATATAGAAGTGGTGTAAATTACAACAAAATCGGTTAATAAACAAAGAAGTTAGAGTAAGTTAACAGGAAAAATACTAGTATTTTTTATATACTAAAGCTTAATTTTATTTTGTTTTTTGGATATTTATGGTCAAATTAATGCGGTTAATTAAGAAGTATGCGTGGCATCACCCATTTCCTCAAAAATAATTATATTATACTATTTGGGCGTGGCCCGCCTATAGGAAACAGATAGCATGTTGTATTCATGCAGAAAATCATGTAAAATTAAAAAATAAATAAAATAAATACAATAAATGTAATCGCTATAGGTGCATATAGTTGCTGCTACATTGAAACTTAGTATTGCACTCTTTTTTCCAAGTTTTCGAAGATGCTAACCTCCATTTTGCAAACAACTGTGAATTTTCAACAATGAGGTTGTGACCTAAAAAATGTAATTTCTCAAAAACGGCAGGATCTTCGCACTTGCAAACTAATGTTATTTATGAAGAATTAATTGGTCTACAATATACAACATGATTCATGGATGGACTCGGATGTTTTTTTTTGTTTACCTCTTCAAACATCAGATTCCATAAAAAATTTTTAAAATTTAAATGGCTAACAACAACACCTAACTACAATTACAGCAGGTATTTTTTAAAGGATGTACCATCACAAACATTTAGTATAAACAATTCTGCTTCCGATCCATATTAAAAAATTGCAAATCTACGCGTTATTTTATAAAAATTTACAATTTTTAAATTGCTCTAAAAATTCAACTTTTGCTCAGCATGTGTTGACAGTTGTCGATAGCCGACTTTAACAGCTGTTAACTTAACAGCGGCTCGCTCTATTAACATTCCTGGTACGTAACATTGCAGATTGATGTTATTTGAATAAGTCCCGCCAATCAAAAGTTAATTTCGCGAACTTTGAAAAATGAATTAATGCCACAAAATCTAGTATTTTTCCCCATAGTGCAAAGAGAGCAAGTATGTATGTATGTGTATGTGTGTTCCCCATTGGCCAAAGGCCAATCAAGTTTTTGGCTAAGCAGCTTTGGCAGCGTTGAGGGTACTCGCTTGCTGCTTGCCACGCATAAATTTGCAAGCGTCCAAGTGTTCATAATCAGCATTAGCCATGACTCAAATGGCCAGGCCCCGAGCGCACTCTATGAATTGAAAAATCATGCAGAGAAAGAAGGAATTGCCCAGAGCAATGCAACTGGTTGCAGCAACAACAATACATTTGCAGCATTCAGCATGCATGCAATTTCCAACTGACTGTCTATCTGTCTGTCTGTGTTTCTCTGTGTGTCCCCAACAACACCTTTCAGCACTTGTATGCAAAGTCGTCTCCATGACTAGTACTCGATTTTGGGGAATTGCAGACAGGGAAGGAGAGAGGAGAGAAGAGAGTTCCGGTGTCTGTGGCAGAGGTTTGATGGTTGCATTGAGCAGCTCACATGGTCAGCATTGCTGCAGATGTTCTTCTGCTCGATGGTTGTAATCCACAATGGGACAAACGCCGTAAAGTATGCTATTGAATTTATTGATCTCAGAGCAAAGTGCAACACACATAAATCGCATTTCGTAAGTAAAAACTTTACGTTCTATATTGAAATAATCCCAAGCAGTTTAATCCTTGCAACGAATTTGCTGATAGAGATTATAGATATGTTATCAAATACGAGCTTGAATGCAACTAATCATAGTTAATCACAACTAGTATAGTATAAATATTTTCTTGAGCTATTCGATAGAATCGAACGATCTGCTATTTTGCTCACAAGTGAGGATATAGCCTAGTTTTTGATGCAATGCAAAGATTTCAATGAATAACAATTGTCACTGGCCTGGTTGTTCCGTTATAGATGACACCTCTAGGTCTTGTTATTGGCATCGTATCGAAGCGCGCTTAATTACTCCGCTCCACTCACTGGGGCGGCATGAGAGTTGAGCCTAGTTCTCGCGTTGCGTGCCTGTGGTATTCCCTATCTCCCTCCCTCCATGCAATTTGGCCCAATGCCAAAGGGCAGGGGCTGCCTTTTGGACTCGTCCTCATGTATATTTTGCATATTATACTAAGCACAGCTCGGTGGGCAGGCGACTGTTCCCTGGACACAATGCCACCCAGTGAATGGTACAGTCCAACTGCTGGTTGGTGGTCGGTTTTGTGTAATTTATGGCTTTCGGCAGGCAGGCAACGGAGCCGCTGCAGCTGTCAGAGATTTTGCATACTTATTATGGCCACCGCATGCTGATGAGTGGGCACATCGAGAGCAGAGAGAGCAAGTGTGGCTAGAGGGCAGCGTGTTTAATTTCCTGATCATTTTTCGATGCAAAATCGCGTCGCCGGTTGTTATGCACGAATGTCAACTCCCGGCTGCCCCTTCCCCACACTCTTGGCAACCAGAGCTATAATTCAGGAAACAATTGCGTCCAATTTATGCGGAATGCTGCAGAGTGTAACGTTTGGATTGTATGACATGAAATCGCAATATAACCTACAAACTTGCGCCGCTCGTTGGGCAATTAAAAAACAGGGCCCAGTTCAAAATTATGCAGCCAAGCAGATGGGCTGCGTAAATAAATTATAATTATGCTCAAGAGTCCCAAGGGTTTCCAGGGACTCAGTACACTTAGTCCACATTCAGTCACTCCGCCTGTCAGCCCAATTCGGCTGGAAGCCAATGAGAATTGGTCAGAAGAAACCACCCCGTGGCAACAACTGCACTGGGCCTGCTTGTAGTTCACTTGACTGGATGCTAATAATCAAATTGAATGCAACCCTCGAAAGCAAAAGCAGACGAACCGGCAACAATTAATTTTATTTATGTTGATTCTAATCAACGAAAAATGTTTTCACTCTGACAATTGCCTCTTGTGGCGTCTGCTGCCATGGCAATCTGTCCGTCTCTTTATCCGTCTTCCTCTCTATCTGTCAGTTCGTCTATCTATCCGTCTATCCCTCTGTCCGTCTGTGTCTTCAATTATTTTGGCATTGAATTTAAATTGAATTCATGCTACGCTGCATTCACTGCGAGACGAAATCATTACCGTTATTGGTGTATTTAGACGTGTCCGATTGGCCACCTTCCCCCCGCCCCATTGCCCAACCAGCACTCGATCTTCACCATTGAGTTGCCAAGTATTACATGCCACGCTGCACGGCTGAACCCAGCCAATGGCTCTCAGGAGATTCTGTTGCAAGTGTCATTAGCAGAGGCCACGGGTTTCAATGTGTGTGTGGCAGGGCACAAATAGTTATACTCTTGTCATGCTTGTTGCAGTTAGTTCTAGGTCAGTGGGAGTCAATGTTAGATGTAGTTGTTATGCGTTGCAAAGTGCAATTGCTGTTACTCTGGGGTTAACATCGACGTCTGCAACGCAGGCGAACAGATGCAGTGCGAAACTCTTTTGCCATTATGTGAACAGTTACATTAAGAAACAAAATCTCTCTCAAGAATGCTCAGAAAATTTGAAGACAATTTGACTATTATTATACTTTAAATGAAGAGCAAGAGCAAGAGCAAATAAAGAAAAAAATTAATATAAAAAGTAAAGCGTTAAATTATTTAATTAATATAAAATAATAAAAGAGAGTTGGCGTAAGGTCAATACATTTATTGCTCATACCACCATGACATTATATTAAATAAATCATATTTATTATAGTACCAAGCTTACTTGGCTTTTAAGCACTCACTACACGTCTTAATCGCATAACTGCATACACTGCTCTGTGCTTAGCAGCACTGCAGCAGCTTATAGAGCTTGCAGGCAGCGCTGTCGCTGTCTCTTGATCAGTTCTCGCCAAACACAGAGCGCCACAGAAACCCACTCACCAGTTCGCTTCTATGGTAAGCGCAGAAATCGCACGCTGCAGCAGTGGTGGCAGCGCTGCTCGCTCTATGCAGCGCTTGGCCGCTCTCCTATTTGCTCGCTCTTGCTGGCTCTCTAAGCAAACGCAAGTAACTGGACATTGCATGTGTGTTTGTGTGTGCTTCTACTGATTATGGAAACATAAAGAACAGGGTCTCCTACTGAAAAATGCTTACTGGTTTAAATGTGTAGGAATTCTCACTGTTTTAAAATGAGTTTTAATATTTTACCGAAAAATATATTGTTAAATTAAATGAATTTTGAATTCTTCATCGTACCTTATAATCGATAGAATTATCGGCTGCTCGACATGCTACAACAATTAAGATTGAAACGCTGATCAATGAATTGATTGCATACATTTTACTGTTATATTTTGATTCTATAAGTTTTAAATATTTGTAAAAATAAATTTTTAATGTCATTCCATTTCATATTGAAGTGCTTTTATGCTTATTTCGAAATATTTGGATAACAATAGTGTCTATTATTTAAAAACAACTATTTACAGCGCTTTAGTACATACGTCCGACTGTTCTGCTTGCTTGTCTTATCGAGCTGTAATCTCTTTTGCAGCAACTCAAGCCCCAATATTAAAGTTTCCATAGAAACTAATGAGTTTGGTTGCATTTTAGTAAAAGATTCATCAAAACCGAATTAATGTGTCTTTGTAGCTGACAGATATACCATATATGTACGTAATTGAACAGGGTTTGCTGTATTGTAGCAGAAGCAATTGCTTTTTAATCCTGGTGCCTTTGCCTTTTGACCAAAAACTCGCTGCTGGCTGAAGCTTTGCTTGCTGATATGCAGAGGCTTGCTGGGCATCCCAAACATTTAAGCTACTCAACGGCAATATTAAAAGCAGCAACAACATAAAGCGGCAGCAACTTGTTGGCCCTACCAAAGTGAACTTTTATAGGCGCTGCTAGGGTATGGGTTAATAGAAAAAGAGAGCAAGCAACCAAAAAGAGAAAGAGACCGATAGAGATGGACGTTTTGTGCTGTTATTGCTGCAGTTGTTGCTGCTGTTGCTGATGTTGCTGCGTGCAATTTGGAAAATGGCCATTTTGAAATCATTGCCATACATTTGGTGTCCGGCGGACGCAATGCGAACCATTTTGAATGCCAAATCAGCGGCATCAGTGGCATTAAACTAGAATTTCCACGCACACAAAGCTCACACTTTATCTGTCCCTTCCTCCATTTCCCTCCCTTCGTGGGTTAAGTGACTGCAATTGCCATTGCGATTGCAATTGGACTTAGAGTGAACTCTGTGAAATTTCAAACTCCTCTGCACGCATTTTCCACTTGCAACTGTTGCACTTTGAACAGTTATTGCCATTGGCAACACCTTCACATACTGCGCTCCTGCGATGCTCAATTCATGTATTCATTGCATGAAGTGCAGTCGAAAGTGTTCGTCATGCAGTTGACAACAGTCGAAGGTTGCATAAAAATTGCGTCGCATTTTCTGAAATGAGCTGCAGCCAACATAACTCTGAGGCTTCTGAGTGGCAACGCTTTTGTGGCAATAATTTACAGCCGCGCAACAATTGTGGTAATTAATTTCTCCGTTACATAATTAAAGATAATAGCTCCTGATCAGTGTTGCCAATAATAGATTTAAATTAAAAAATTTCTAAAAAAAAAAAAAACAATACATTTGAACATAAATATATAAAGAAAATATACAAAAAAACAACAACCTAATATTAAAAAGTTTATTAATAAATTTAGAAAATATTAAAAGTAAATATTTATTTCTAAATAGATTTATATTAAGCATTAATAGAATATTAACTAAATTGGCAGCGCTGCTTCTAATAAAAACATCAGTTGCCCATTGGATAATTCTAATATTTTTATATATTTTAGAACTGGTAATTTAAAATGGTTCAAAAGGACTATTAAGTTAGTGCAAATGGGAAAACTAGCTAAATTAGCATCACTGCTCTGCTCCTGCTCTCCTCCCCATATTTCTTATTTAATTTAATTTTGATTAATTGTTTAATTTCACATAATCATGAAAAGTCATTCGCAATTTTTTACGCTTTAATTTATGCCTGAATTTAAGTGCTTAAATAATTATGCAATTAAAATTGAAGTTGTCGCCTTGACAGGCATTTTACTTCAGCTGCTGTGTATTATTTTATTTATATATTGTTGCGCTTGTTTATACTGGCTTGAGGCACGTGCCAAGGACAGCAAGGACACCAATTGAAAAGGATGCAAGTCTGTCACACATTCGTCTCTCGCACACACCGAGTGTGTATGTCTGTGTGTGTGTTTGTGTGTGTGTGTGTATGTGTGTGTTTCTGTTTATCTGTCTGCTTGTCTGACTGACTGAATGGCTGGCTGAATCGCTGATTGAATAGACAGTCTGTCAGCTCTCACTCGCACTCTCTCTCCCCCCGTATTCTCGCCCTCAGTTGAATAAATGCTTAAGCAGGGCCACAGACAGCGGTCCCTGACAAGGGCAGCCCAGGAGGCGGAGCCACAAGAGCGGTTTGGTTTGGTTTGGTTTGGTTTGGTACGTTCGCATGGCGACAAGATATCCCTTTTTATGCCTGAGCGCTGCGAATAATGAAATTATTTTTCATACACACCCACACATCAATACATAAGCGGATAAACAAGTGCGGCTGACAGACTGACGGATACCCTATGCAGCTAGCTATAAATAGAAACAAAATGATAAAGTGTTCATGTGAGTAGAATATTATACATATTCATGGGCTGTAGCTGAAAGCCTTTATGTACCTCTTTAAGAGAGCTCTACACGTAGGGCTATAAAAGCCTACTGGGCGTATGATTGAGCTACAAGTGAATTGTAAACTCACAAGTATTCGGCATCAAGTGTTTCACTTATGAAAATGTTGTATAGCTGAAAAAACAAAATTGGTTTCGACCCATCAAGTATCAGTCACTAATGCTGACATCAATTTGAAGCCAAGCTGACGGTCCTGTCATACCATTGCCCATGTGAAAGTGCTTGTGTGTGGGGGTTTTTCAATTTTCCTCTACTTCATCCGCAGCAAAATGATGTGTATGATTGAATGGGAGTGCACTGGAGGGGGGTAATTGTTTGACGGGCAGCATGAAGTGCTTCCAACTCATTACCCAAATGCGGATTAAAACAAGTAAAAAAAGTTTACAAAAGCCGACATAAACAATATTAGATGCTTAACTGCAACCCTATGTGTCAACCCTACACACAATCAGGCTCAACAGTGGCGCTTAGAAGTCGGTGTACGTATTAAGTTGGCTGCTGAATAATAAATAATGCAATTATGCTAAATTCCATTAAGCAAAAGTTGTGCTACTTGAAAACATAACATTCACTGAAAGAGCTATTTTTTTTAAACATGGAGCTTCCAGTCCGCTTACTCTTTCTCTAACCTTTGTTGGCATACTATTTTAATCCTATACAGAACTTTCTATATAATAGTTCCTCTCTGGGCACACTGACACAGTCGGCATCCGCTCTGAAAGCCTGAAAATTGGCGCAACATCAGGCCCCCCGCCTCTTCGTGGCACTTGAATAGAAAACGTTGCACATTGGAAGACCAGGGGTAGCAACAGCAGCAGGGGAGGGGTGCCATGGGCAACAGCAGGTGAAAAGTGAAAGGTTCGCCATGTTGTTGTTGTTCGTACTTTGGCTGGCAAAATTTAAGCGAGCTCTTTGCTGTTGAATATCGCTTCGAGTGTATCTACTCCTATGTGTGAATGTGAGTGTTAGTGTGAGTGTAAGTGTGAGTGTCAGTGTGAGTGTGTCTCGTTGTCGCCCTTGTCATGGATGGCGCTTGGCGTAATTAAACCTAAATAGCCGACATAATGAGCAAGTAATTAGCGATGCTTTTGCCACCAGTTTGCCACGTCCTACTCTATCCGGCGCTCGTTGTCATTACGGGATTGCCACTGCCACTGCCACTGCCACTGCTGCTACTGCTGCTGCTGCTGCTGCTGCCACTGCTGCTACTGCTGCTGCTGCTACTTTGGCTCCTGATGGCAGGCAAATGCTTATTGCTCAATGCTCAGTCTTCTATAATCTCCAAATTGTGTAATTTGCATATTTCTTTTATAAATCTGCACAGTTGTCTGTCCGGATTGCACACGGCCTGGATAGCTTGATAAATTTTTATTAGCATCGATTATAATACATTTTTTCACTGATTTTTTCTCGACATAATATTTTTGGTGCAATATTATTTTAATGATAATTAATTGCTGAGCTTTCTTATATTGCGCAGAGACAGTTGTTAAATCAATTAAATTTCTAACTTAATTTCAACGACGGAAAAAAATCCATAAATAAAATAAACAAATAAAACAATTTGTATAAGCAATTATATAAAAACCACGTTAACAAAATACAGATCAATAATTTTTATGAAATTTCGACAGCATATGGAATTTTTTTTTTTAATAATTACAAATAAATTCCAATAAATTTTTGTTGTATGTATTTTTATAGACAACGGCCAGAGGTTTATCTTTTGTATAGTTTCCAACAAATTAATAGAAACAACATTCAATTTTAATAAATATTTATTTGGACTCATGTTTTCGGTAATTGATAACAGGCTTGTTAGCAGAAGGCCTGGTTTTATCTGCTATTGTTTTGATTGTCGCTGCAAGAACGTATCGTGTACAGAAATTTTATTTGAATTGTGATTTTAATAATGGCGTTGATGACTTGATGTCAGATTTACATTATATTAACCTCGGCAGGAACACGACGGAAACCAATCTGTTTGTGTGCGCCTCATTTTCCCTATGTTGCCTGGGCAAATAGCGAAGCCGTCGATGGCGAAAAGCAAACTCAAACAGTAGAGTAAGTTTCTTCATTAGGCGTCATGTTTACTCGCACACACACACATATATAAATATATGTTTATATACACACACATATACATACAAGCAAACAAACACGCACATGGGCTAGGCAATTTTGACACCAGCAGCTGAAGCTGCCTAATGAGTTCAAATCCGACGCCCGCAACTTTTGGCCGTGTAAGCAGCGATTCCGCCCACTGTAAGTTGGGCATTATTTGAGCTAATGTCAGTAGACAAAAAAGTGTTGGTTATGCAGCGCAGGGGCAGCGCACGTTGATGGCTTGTTGTTTGTGTAATTTGTTTAAAAGCTGGCATAGTTAAACACACAATGCCGGACGACGACAGCAGCAACAGCAACAGCAACAATAAAATGCTCATGTTTTAATTAATCATTGCCTGGCTAAACAAAAGTCAAGCTGACAGCGGGCAGCGGGCAGCGGCCGAGGGGCAGGGGATGGAATGTTTTGTGGGTCGCTTCACTGGGCGCCAAATCGTGTCTAGAAATACGTAGTATTTGGTAAACAACAACGCCAGCAATGTGAACAACAAACGTCTAGATAAATATGTCAACGACAAAATACGCAACACCCGCACTGCCGCCATTTTCCATGACAGCGCACAACTCACTCCCTGCCCCTCTTTTGCTCCAACCCCTCCTGCATATGCATTGGACTTTGTCAACACTGGCATTACAAATATTTGCCTCTGGGATAATCAAATTTACATTTCACTGAAGTAGAAAACGAAGCAAGAGCCTTGGTGGTGCCCAGTCCAAGCTCTCAACAACCACCCGCACCACTTGCACCACCCAGCACTCACTCTACCCAGCACACACACCACTCAACACTCGATGTTGTACTCTCTCCACCAAGAGCAGTGCTTTAATTACGTCACAAATACTTGCAGCTGCAAGAGCTGCCGCCATCTGCGCCAGTTGCACCTGCATCACAACAACAAGGCCACCCACGCACAGTCCCATACACACACACAAAATGTGTGTAAATACACAGAAAACGACTTAGCCGCGGGTTTCAGCGGCCATTGTCTCTCTGAACTTTTTTGCCTGTTGCCTTTAGCCTAATTCCTGTGAAACTGTACAGCTGCTACACTCAGAAAAATAGTCATGTTTATTTTTGATCATACAGCACACAATTTGTGTTATCTAAATATTTATATATATTTAAAAAAAACTTTTATAAATCATGCACTAATATTAATATCGGATCTGATTAAAAAATATTTTAACTTGATTTAGGTTTTAAATAAAAAAAGTTCTTGTATAAAGTTTTACTGGAATTTTAATTTATCACCACTTAAATAATTTTATCTGTTATAGAAATGTTACGCATATATTTATTTTTTTATTTAAAATGAAATTCATGTTAATTCTTCTATATATTTATGCAATTTTAAATTTAAATTTTAGACTTTTATTTGAGCTAATTTTTCCTTCAAAACTATTAGCTAAATGTGTTTTTTATCTGAGTGTACCCGCCACACTACAATTTGATATATTGCCATATTTAAGTTTAATAAAATCCTTTTTAATCGCATCCTTAATTTAAGCTCATTAATTTAGCTGTGCCTCAAGAAATTCCAGCTTGTCTAATAGCAAACCTTTCAAGCTGCAGACAAGGGCAAGTATTCAGAGCTTGTCACTGCTGCCACGCCCCTACCACACACACCGCCCACGTAGCGCATGCCCCGTGTCTTGCGAGGGGCCTACATACAACAAATGACATGGCATCTGGGTATTTATCTTGCAAAAATACTTGCGGCAATGGAACGCATCTAATAAATTAGGCAGATACATTGTGGCAGAGCGCCACGCTTTAGCCTTGCCCCCTTTCCACAGCCCCGCCCACTAGCAGAGTGCGCCTCCAATTGAACGACAAGTTGAACTGTAAACAAACGCGACAATTTATCTTACTTTCATTTAATTGTCAACGGCAAATTGCTTACAAAACGAAAAGGAAAGCGAAAGTAGAACAGACAATTGTATACAGATATATATATTTATAGATATGTATATACAAGCGATGCATGTGTGTGCGTGAGATAATCAACATTAAATTAGCACTAACAAATTGACAATGCCAAATGGAGAATGGCTTGCCTTTTGTTGGCAGTTTTCCACTTGTTTTGTTTCCAAAAATAAAAAAAAAAAAACACTAGAAAAACAAATTTTGCAAATTGCTAGACAATGGCATAAAAGCCATAATTATTTGGCCACATACAAAAAAAAGTACGTAAATAATACAGCGTGTATTTAAATGGAGCGCCAAAATGTATGCTACGCTTGCTGCTCTATGATAAATAGACTGTGCAGCAGCTGTGCTGTTGCTGGTGTTGCTGACGTGGTGCTTATCTCAAAGTGGGTCAGTCGCTCACTGACACCATGACACTTAAGTGCACACACACATACGTACACCCACACAGACACACGAATGCAAAGCGAGACAGTTGCAGCTAAAAGTATGCAGCTGGGTTTGATACTCTCAAGCGTCGACAGACGCACTCAGCAGCACAACAACAACAGCAACAGCAGCAGCAACAGTAACAGCAACAGATGCAGCTGCAACATCAACAAGAACACGTTGACATAGTTGACGTTTAGATCTGTAATAGAGTGGGGCAGGCACTCCGTCAACCTCAGAGTCTACGTACGCCCATCGACCTAACCCATTATTGTCATTTGTAATTTTTTTTTTTTTTTACCACATTTTGTTGTTGTAGTGTTTAACCAACAGTTTGAAGCGTGAGTGCCGGAAATACCAGAGTGTCTGAATGTGTTGGCCTGCAGGGCATGGGGCGCACAAAATGTGGCTAAGTACTTACATTTAAATGTTGATTGTGGCCAACATAAATTGTTTGCAGTTGCTGCGGGCTTACCAAAAGGTAGCCTAAGCTCATTTGAATAGAAATGTATATGGAAATTAAAACGCAGATGAAACTGTAGATGAAACTGTCCGTTAATATACGGTCTATTATTACGTTTCCTTCGAGGTCAGCTATCTAATTTGTTTTGTTGATTTGTTGGCAGCTGTGAGATGGGCTCAATCTTGTAAACCAACACATCCGATGCCTGATTTTCGCATTTGCAGTCGCTTGGCCCAGTTAGCTGAGCTGGCATTGTGGGCAGGCAATTGCGGGTCAAGTGTAGCACATGCCACAACAATGGGCAACCTTTGCGCCTTGACTCACACACACATACAGACACAGTTCACCTGAGGCCTGAAGTCAGTAATGTAGTAAGTGAAACAGCCAACACAAATAGCATACGTTTGCTCTACAAACACACAAATACACTCACACTTACATACAGCAAGGCGCTTTGACTGTGCCAGCAGATGTCAAGCATTGCGTATACGCAAAGTGGTCCATTGTCTAGTTGCTCCACCGCATACGCCATGAAGCTGTCATGTGTATCCGTGTGAGTGTGATTGTGAGTGTATGTGTGTAATTCTCTGCAGTCTCTTTGCGCAGATCTCAGCTAAATTTTCTAATGCATTTTGTGCGTGTTTATTATTTTAATTACAAGCTGGCAAAACTTAAATGTCTGCTAATGCAAATTGCTCTCGTCTGCACAGCTGCCTTGCTCTCTCAGCTGTATTCTCCATTTCTGTCTCTCGTTCGCTGTCTTTTCATGGCATACAGAATTAACTGATAAGCGCTTGGTTTACTAATTAAAATGCATCATGATTATTTGCTTATGAGCTGTGCTCGGCTGCAGAGTGCAATTCACATCAGTTGCAGCTTCCATTTTCTTTTGCCTTTCCCTTAAAAGCATTTTATCGTGTTACTCATGGAAATGGTGTGGAAAAGCTGAATTTGTCACATTTTTCTGCTGTTTCTATTCAAGCTTGCACGCTAACCGTGGTTTTGCCTTTCAGTTCCCTCCCAAATGAGTGCTGACCACGGGCTTGTGCCACCTATTGAGTAATTACTGTTATGAGCCAACTTGTTTGTCTATAAATAAACTCACATTATTGTCTTTATTTCGATATAGATATATTTTCATTAGTCTAATTTAAGCAATAAGTATGTCTGCATGAGTGAGTCGATGTGTTCTTTATAGGCGAGCCGGCTACCCGCTTCATTACTTATAATGCAGGAGGTATGCTTGGAGAGCCACCAAGGAGAGCGGCTAAGCGCTGCATAGCAGCTTATGCATGGAGAGCTGTCGAAGTGTTCTTTATTGGAGAGCCACCAAGGAGAGCCGCTAAGCGCTGCCCCTGAGCTTATGCATAGAGAGCGGTCGATATGTTCTTTATAGGCAAGCCGGCTACCCGCTGCATTACTTGTAATGCAGGAGGTATGCTTGGAGAGCCACCAAGGAGAGCGGCTAAGCGCTGCATAGCAGCTTATGCATGGAGAACGGTCGAAGTGTTCTTTATAGCCGAGCCGCCTACCCGCTGCATTATTTGTAATGCAGGAGGTATGCTTGGAGAGCCACCAAGGAGAGCGACTAAGCGCTGCCTAGCAGCTTACACACAGAGAGCGGTCGATGTGTTCTCTCACCACAGCTGCAGATTAGTGGGTGAGTTTTCTTGGCTCTTTCTCTTTCTTACTATATTTTCGAGAACTGCTGCAGTGCTGCTGATCACAGTGTAGTGTTTGTGGTCAAGTGGGTAGGTCGTGTCAAGGACGCTTCAGTGAAGTGGCGAGTGTGATTATTATAATAAATATTTGTTTATTATAAATTCAAAGCCATTAGTTTGTGGATCTAAAGTGTGACATTGGCAAAAGTTTGATTTGAGCGGTATTAAGCTGTCGCTAAATCTGGCACACATAAAAAAGTAAGAAGAATAAGTATTGCTTATTTATTTTGTAAAAATATAAAATTGTTGATTTTATTTTTTGTATGGTTTACTATTACTATGTATGTATTAATTTTTGAAATTATAGAAAGAAAAAAAAATGATATCGAATAACAAAGAACAGAAATTCAATTAACGCCAACTGAGATTAAGAATCTAGGTTTCACGCCTAATTTGATTGCTTTTCAATTATGATTGCTTAGAGGACTCAAAGCAGCTGCTAAAAGGATTTGCTTCCATTGACTACTACTACAATTCATTACTTAAGCCTCTACTTATCTAAATAAACGAAAATCGCTTTTCAAGTTTATGGCATTCATATATTAAGCAATATATTTTATTATATTAATTTACTGTAAATAACAGTATGTATTTGCATTCAACATACTTTTAACATGAAATATGGAAAATAAATTAAAATATAAAATTAAAATTATATCGTATTAAAAAAAAAGTATATCAAAGCCATAAACATGGATGTAAAAATATGGATGGGCCTAAAACCTCGTTTGTTAAATATTTTTGACGTATGCAAACATAGTCTCAACCCACGCTCTCTCTGCATTATTTGAACAATGTCTATGGGCTTATGGTGTCTATTGAAACGCAAACATTTCAGTCAAACTGTAGACAAAACGATTTAAACATATGCATTCACTCGAAATAACTGCGCCAGCTGAACTGTGTAAATGTTGTTTCGGTCTCTCTACGACGCCGAAGTAAGACCAATATACATATGTATGTGTACTATAACTATTTATGTGTAGGTGTATATGTGGGTAGACATTTGGCTAAATGTTGTTATCAGTTTTCATAATAATTGCAGCTGCAAATTGGCTTTATTTATTGTTTGGCTGCTCGGCAATAACAGCTGTTGTGCTCCTGCTCTATGCAGTTGTTTTAATGATGACAAGTGTTTGCATTGCCCCCACAGACAGCAATTGTAATTGCTATGTGGTTGTGCGAGAATGTGTGTGTGGTGTGTGTGTTGTGTATGTTGTGTGTGTACTTTAGTGCGCATGTAAATTTAAATCATAAACACAGGAGACCTCAATAAACTCTGCTCATTACAGCTGCTAATAAATTGTCATTGCCACATAACGAATCCCCTGGTTAAGCATACTATATGCACACACTGTCAGACAATTATATGCTCTGTATAGACTTCAATATCAACTGCAAAGCAAATAACTACCAAATCTCTGCGCTGCTGGCGGTCCTTGTGGGTCATTGCTTAACACTGAGCTCAACTCTGGCAACAGTTTGTTGAACTGGTGTGCACAGCAACAAAAACAATCATTTATTAGAAAGTAAAAGAAATCAAATACAACCCACACAAGTAATAGGAAACTGGAGCGACAATTGGCAACAACAAAATATAAAAATAAACCAGTATGAGCGCAGCCGATCAGTCGGACGCGACCGACTGTAGAATACCCTGTTCTCTATATTATAAATATAACAATTTGTTCCCCACAATATTTATTAATATATTTAATATTAAGTGGCGTGAATCTCCATCTCTCTTACACATGTGATTAATTATTAGATATACAAACCCTAAAAAATATATCCCTTAATTATGGACCGATTTTATTGAAATCTACTGAAGACAGAATCAAAGTAGAAATATTTATATCTCAGAATGTTGCGCCGATCAAGAATATCTAAACTTTGTGAGGTCTGCCTGTAAGGTAAATTCGCACAAAGTTAATAACCCTGTTTTTAGCTTTTTCAAAGGTACAGGGTATAATAAAAAAATAACAGCAAGGCAAAAAATCACAGCCAATGTGCTTGTGTCAGGGCCAACGCCTTAGCATCATAAATAAAAAACCAATTAATATATCATCGTCCCAAGGCGCCAGACAGTGACATGAAGAGCTGCAGGAGACGCAGCTCAAAGTCAGCGATAGCGACGTGTCTATTTAGGAGCTGCTCACAAAAGAAACACAGACACAGCAATAAGTACAAGGTATTAAAGTTGGCGACAGCTCACACAAGTCGCAGTTGAGATGCTCTTTAAAAAGCGCTTTAGATCAAAATCAAATTTGTTGTTTGTTTAAACATGCACTGTCTACACTTGACTTGTGGCTATTGAACAGCTCATCTTGTATTTGGGCCAACGTGAAAGGCGTTAAACGAGCCAAGTCTAATGACAACGAGGCACGCAGCGAAGACAACAATAACCGGAAACACATTTGATGTGGCAATGGCAACTCGATTGCCATTACCCCGAGCAACAGGGACAACTGGCTGGTTTGGCTGGTAGTGAAAAGGCATGTTGCTCATACGCCATGCTGTACACACGCACATGTTTTACCTTACGCATGTTTTACCTTACGCCCGAGTCGGTTTTTTGTGCCGTTTCGTTACGGTTTTTGTATGTGGGCATCAACTAAGTCGCAACCTAAGCCGCCAAATGACTTTGTGGCATTAGGCATGCAGGCAGGCAGGCAGGCAGGCATCAGGCAAAACACGCACATCCGCTCTGGATACTCGTATCTATACACCTGAGTGCCTATCTACCAGCCTGCCTGCCAGTCTGTCTGTCAGTCAGTCTGTCCCTCTGTCCCTCTGTCTCTCTGTCTTTCTGTCTGTGCTGTTTTGCTGTTGTTTGTTGTGCCTGGCAACGGTTCACATTAGCGGGTGACGCTTAAATTTAAATTTGCCTGCTGACATTTGCTGCCAACGACAGCAGCAGCAGGATGACTCCTTTTGGCCGTTAATCTTAACATTTACTTCTGGCTTCCGTCGCCCCAATGTCTAATGGCTTTTCGATAATACTTTTATTTAGATGTCGTAAGTACAGACATAAATATGCTACATATGCAGCTTGACTCTCGCTGCCGGCTTACAATAAATTTACCAAACTTTTGGCCAAGTTGCTGGCCAGCCAGGGCCAATCCGTTGTGTGGTTAACTATTGACAGGCATTTTCGTGCCTCAGTTTTGTTTTTTGTTTGTTGTTTTTACGAAAATTTGTTTACTTTGCATGACTGGCATACGCATAGAACATACGCCTAAAGTTTGGGGCACGGAGGAGTTCACAGAAAAAGTTGTTAACAAATGTTTGTGTTTAATTTTTGCGGTGCATGGCAACCAAAGCCATCGACAGGCCGTAATAATAACAATAACTATTATAATAATAACAATAATGATGGCAATAATAACAAGCTGAGTATATTGTTTGGCTTTAACGGCTAATTACTCATATACCACTTTGTTTGTGTGGACCATGGAGCAACGTGTCGTATGCGTGATATTGCCACTTGATGTGCGCATAATAAAACTATTTTCGCATTGCATTATCAACATGCAATAACAGATCTTCACTAAAAGTGAGAGGGGAACCGCCGGGGATGGGGGGTCGTATCGGCACAAATAAATGGACTATCCCAACCGCACCCAGCTGCTGTAATAATTGAGGGTATAAAAGCAATGAGCAACAATAATGTGCACAATAATTTTAAAACGTACACTCGCAATGGGACAGAGAAAAGCGAGAAGATTGAGGGGGAAATTGTGGAAAATCACACACTTACATATAGACAGGCTTTTAGGGTTAATTAGCACAATTTTGTGTTGCTTTTATGGCCCTAGCGAAAACAAGAGTCTGGCCATACGCCACGGCCAAGTGCCAGATTCCCATTCACTTGCTCCGTTCTCCTCCCCTTTAACCCTAACTCCACTCCCATGGCAAGCGCCTTCATTTGCGGTTGCCTGTAGCAACAGCAGCCAATTTTCTTTTAACAGTTGTTTTTGCGTTCGCTACCTCCCTCCCTCCCTCTTTCTCTATGTGTTTGTTGTTTTTGTTGCCAGAGAAGCGGAGTTCTTTGCCTGACCTCAATTTGTGCACAGCAGGCCCGCGGGCCCAGTCTGCGCTTTAAATTGTTGATTTTTTCGAGTGTATGGGTCGCACCAAGCCGTTTGGTAAATAATATAAAAAAATTACAACTAAGCGGCCATAAACGCCAATGAGTTGCAGTTAGCGTCATTCCGGCCGGACGTCTAATCCATTCGATAACCGTCTGGAAACTTTGGCGCCGTGTCGATACTCGATGTTCGAGTACTGTCGAATGAAAGTTCGAGCACCACGTGGCAACGGCAGGTGGCAAAAGTTTTATCGTTCGACGGTTTCATGAATCACAGAGCTGCAAACATTTTCGGCAGCCAACAAGCGAGAAAAAAAGTGAAATATAAAATACTGGCAAATAAAATAAATGTATAAAAAATGTATTTAAATGTTAAGCTACTCCACCATTTGGGTTTTTGTTGTTGTTATGCAAATTTGTGTACGGCTCGCTGAATGTTTTTGCTTCAATTATTAAAATTGTTTTTATGAATGCCATTGAAATTGTATTATTCGCGCCCATATTGCGACATTTGCATACTCCATGGAAATATACTTCACTTACTTACAAATTTATATACTTTCACTGACAGCAGGCGTATCTCCCGTTCTCATCATATGGCCACATCATCTGACCCACTGAGCTGCTGAAAATCTCTAAGTTTAAATGAGTATATGTAAATATACTTGTCTCTCAGCAGAGGCAAAATCTGCCGTAATGGAAATTATTGATTTCATTTCGATTCTCAGGAAATTACGCTTTCAAGGTGTGCACAAAGGCAGCAAGCAGATTTCATTGTTGTTCTAATGATTTTATTATTGTTTCGTATAATCTGAAGGAAGTTGTATAGTCCCGTGCCTGGAACGTGTTGCGTTTCGTATTCCCCGTTTAATTGTTGGTATAGGATAACAAATTTCTAGAGGCTTTGCCAACTATTGTATGAATTATTGACTAAAAATTCAAGTACAATTTGATCCCAAATTCAGATTTTTCCCATGAAGTCTGAAACTATGTAAATAAGGCTTTTATATCGATTATGCTTTAAGAATTTAT